>PVKB01003051.1:0-228814 GCA_004027205.1 Ctenodactylus gundi | reverse complement strand
CCTGGGTCGCCGCTACCCCAGGCCTTGGCAGTTCTTCTCCACAGGGCTCACGGAAGTTCTGAGGACCTGTGGCTGTCTTGGTCGGAAGTCAGAGCCTGGCGTCCTCCGGAGCCCCGAGCTCTACCGCAGTGCCGGGTGGATAGAAAGAGGGAGCACCTGGGTGTCCAGAGCCAGGAGCCCGGCCCCCGCCTCCAGGGAGCCCCCGCCCCTGCCCACCCCGGCTGCGCTGTCAGTCCCCATTAGCGCTAACAGGCTCCAGACCGGGCGGGCTGGGAGCTGGGTTAATGCAATCGGCGCGTTACCTGGGGCACAGGCTACATTACCAGCCCGGCCCCGGCCCGGTGCGGCA
The DNA here is from genome assembly GCA_004027205.1 of Ctenodactylus gundi. Lineage (NCBI taxonomy): Eukaryota > Metazoa > Chordata > Mammalia > Rodentia > Ctenodactylidae > Ctenodactylus > Ctenodactylus gundi. The sequence goes on along the minus strand of PVKB01003051.1, from coordinate 228,465 downwards.
GAGCCACGCAGCCCGCGCCCGCCGACCGCCCAGCGCCCGAGTGCCCCGCGGCCGGCAGAGCGCGCGCCCGGCGCCCGGGATCTCCTCCCCGCCGGACGCGTGATTGCGCCCCGCGCGCCGACCAGCTAGGTGCGCCTGGAGCTGCCGGGCTGCGCTCGGGTGCCCGGGTGCTGGACGCGCGGGAAGGCTTCCGGGACGGTCGCGGGGAGGCGCCCACCCGCGCCGGGAAGGGTGGCGGGGCGAGCCGCACGGGGCACGGGGCTGGGAAACTCCTGGCTGTCCGAACCGAGGCGTTCCAGGGAGGGACAGCGCGGGTGAACTTGGGAGACCGCCGCGGAGCCGCTTTCCACCCCGGAGTCGGTCCCAGCCGGGCGCTTCGTAACTCTGTTCCCATTCTGTTCCGGCAGACGCGCTCCTTTCTGGGCGCGCCCAGGCCGCCCACCCGGCGCCCGCTCACGGTCTCGCGGCCCCGGGCTCCCGGTGGCCTGGTTGGCGCGCGCAGGGAGGCAGCACTCTTTTCCTTTCTATACAAGCAGAACTCCGGCGTGACTCCGGTACCGATGAAGTCGCTGTCACCAGCCGCGCCCATTCTTCCAGCGCGGATGACCCCGCAGGTGCAGCCCGAGCGCAGCGGCGCGGGCTCCGAGCCGGGGCAGCCCCTGCGCGCCTGTAAAACCGCGGACCTGCTGCTGGTGACGGAGCGCAACGGCGTCCAGTGCCTCCTGGCGCCCCGGGACGGCGACGTGCAGCCCCGGGAGACCTGGGGCAAGAAAATAGACTTCCTGCTGTCGGTGGTAGGCTTTGCGGTGGACCTGGCCAACGTGTGGCGCTTCCCCTACCTCTGCTACAAGAACGGTGGCGGTGAGCGCGGGGTGGGTTGAGGGTGTGAACGTGGGAGCCCCCTGCCTCACAGTGGGGCCTGGGAGGGGAGAGGGGGCTGCGGAGAGCGAGACTGGAAAGCCCTGGGGGACCGAAGAGAACTCAGAAAAAGGATGGCGGCTGCTGGGGAAGGGGGAAACCGAGGCAGGACCTTGGACAGGGAGAGGTGCGCGCCCGAAAGGCAGAGGAATATCTGGAAAGCTCTTGAACGGGTTCCAGAAGTAGTTGGAGTATGAAAACCAGAGGTAAAGTGACCCCGATCTAGCACTCTGGGACTTGGGTCAGGGACCCAGGGCCAGGAGAGGGCAGAGAACTTGGTAGCTGGAAAGGCCCGTGAAGACAGAGACCCTGGCACACAGACACTGTACGGGAAGCAGCGTTGGCGAGAATGCCGCTCTCAAGCAGGCAGGGGTCTTGATGCGCGCAGCCTGGACAGGCTTGGGTCAGTGTATATCCAGAGCTCAATGGTCCTTGAAGTGGAAGGTTTGGGATGAAGCCTCTGTCTCCACAGGCCCCGACCACGTCACAGGATGAGGTGGGAGAGGGCCCTGAAAGACACGGTGGAGCAGTCTGCCCCGACCCCTCCTGCTGCCTGCTCAGACCCCCGACCTGCCCTGAAATGAGAGAGATCACCTATACAGCACAGTTGGCAGGATGTTGCTCCCAAAGGCCCCAGCTACTTCCAGGGAGACCAAGCCACCCTTGTTCTGCCACTTTTGATAGGAAGAGTTTAGGGGTGCCCTTTAGAGACCCCAGGAAAGTGACCTTTGAGAAGAAGAAAGTGACCCAGCTCTGGAAATCTCTCTGTCCGCTGGGCAACCCTGCCTATCAAGATGTTCTGATTCAGGACTTGAGGGAGGTCAGGGAGAGGGGTGGTGAGGGTTTGGAGCTGAGGGAAAGGAAAGCTCACGGCCGTCCCACAAGGCCTAGGACTCACGGCCTTTCACCCCCGTGTGTAGTCTGAACACTTGCTTTTGAATGGGCAAAGACAGCAGCCACCACAGAAAGTAGGTGGCTCTTAGCAGAAGGTGCTGTGTGCAGAAGCATCGAGCTCTCTCTCCGAGAAGCTAACTCAAGCTCAGAGGTGAAACGAGGGGGCTGGGCCCATGACCTCTGCTGGGGGCTGATTCCCGAGGCCCTCGTTTCTCTAATGACTCATTATTTGTGTCTGACCCTAAGAGGCATGTGGGCAGAGAGAAATATGACAGAAGGCGAAGTCAAGCGCAGCGGTGGGTGAAACTTTCCCACTTTTGATGGCTGCAGAGTTTCTGGGCAAGGGTTTGCTTTCTGGCCCTTGGAACTCAGGGAAGGAGAAGATGCAGATTCTTTATATTTTTAGCAGACAGGAAGATGATGAATGAGCGACAGATTGGGAAACTTTAGGACATGCCACCCAGCATGTCCTCGGTGACCATCCCAGACTGCTTGTCTCTAGACAGCCAAAGGCTCTATTATTAATCAGCAATATTTATCTGGGTCCTCTCAGTATGAGGCACAGCGCTCAGTGCTGAAGGGGTCACCTAGATGTGTGAACCAACACTTCCGGTTGCCAGGGGTCTAATCACCAAAATTCCTCACTGTCGTATTGTGGTAAGTCCTCTCCATTGTTGTATGTGTTTGTTAAAACTAAAGATGCCCCAGATGACAAATTAGATACATGAGCTGGACAGATGTCCTAGGGCTTCCATTGACACTGTATTCATTTGGCCATTAGCACCAGTGCGGCTAGAACATGTGATGTGTACAGTAGTGGTCCCCACCTTTTTCATACTGGAGACTGGTTTCCTGCAAGGACCTGGGAAGTGGGAACAAGGTAATGTTGTTACACAATAGTAGGTTGTTGGAGGACAGCTTTGAAGCAGCCAGCAGCAGGAGGGAGCTGGGAGCAAAGCGTTGCTTCCTACTAGGTCAGCTGGGCATTAGAACCTCATAGGAGCACACTGACTGGAGGTGGAGCCTCACCTGCTGCTCACCTCTTGCTCCCTGACGCTTGTTCAGGTGGCCCAGTCCTTCCAAGGCCACAGATCCATACTGGTCCACATCCCAGGGGCTAGGAACCCCCGTGGGATAGACTGGGGTCCCTAGGGAACAAAATGGAGCCAATTTGCCACAAGTTGCAATTTTGAGGTACAGTTGGTCGTTCAGTATCTCTCCTGGTCTTAAGAGCAATGGTCTATCCCCACTTCTTCGGTAATTTGCCTCTTTGTGGGTTTATTTCCCAATCAGTCTAGGGTGTGCGAAAGGTAAAGACAGTAGCTTTTTTAACCCTGTATTTCTAATGCCTAGGATAAGTCCCAAGTCCCAGGTATGCAGTGGAAGGTACGCAGCAAACTTCTGTTGACTAGAGAGATTCCTGAAATGGCCCTACTGCTAGAGACCTACTGCCGTGACACAGTGGTAGCTGGGGCCGGGCTAACTGGATGTTAGAAGTCCTCAGACTTTTTCCAAGACTGGTTTCTTGCTGTGTAACTTTGGGCAACTGCACAGCTTCAGTTTCCTCATCCATCACAGGAAGTGATGGTACTGAGTCCATTAATGCCTGTGGAGAGCCTGGCACAGGCTGCAGCTTAGGAAAGGTGACTGCTGCTTTGTCATTAGCATCATTAGGATGATATATGAACTGGATGAGCGAGGCGACAAGTTCTGTGAATGTGTGAGGAAGAACTGCTTAGAAAGACCCAGGGAAGGTGGGCTGTGATCGGAGCTCAAGTCCGTTGAACAGGGACAGCGTGGACTGTCTGGTGGAGTGGAGGCAGTATTCTAGCCTTGTACCCGGGGCAGGCATGTGCAGAGAGTGATGTCAGAATACACAAGATTTCTGAGGGGTACGCTAGGAGATAGAAGGGAGGAGAAGCAAGTTGGGACTGAGTTGCAAAGGCTTTGAATGGTAGGCTATGGGGGGAGGATCTTCCACTATCTCTGGTTAGGATGCTTCCAGTTGGCATAGGGGAAGAGCGCAGTACCCATCTCAGATATGTGGCAGCTCCTTTCCTAACTTACTCCTTACCCATGAAGGGATGCTCACCTGACCCCCTCTGGGCTCGATCCTACTGAGACCTTCTGGTTGTTTCTTGTGGCTCAGTTCTCATCTAGTAATTGTGAAGTCAGCCCCAGAGATGGGCAAGGGGAGGCAGGTGGATATCTCTGCAATTGGGAAAGCAGCCCAGAGATTTGAGCTTGAATCCCAGCTTTTCTACTCGCTCTGTGATCTCAAGCATCACATAGTCCCTCTCGGAACTTCGCGTTTTCTGGTACAGAGAAGTGTGAAGTCAACTGAACCCCCGGACTCACCTCTTCCAATGCCTGTGCCCATGCCAGGCCTCATCACTCTATTCTTTTTTAGTCCCCTGCCGATGTGCTCTCCTGGTGCCAATATTAACATAGAAACTCTCCAAGTTTGCCTTTGTACTGGCCCAGACTGGAAGATGGTTTCAAATGATGAAGGTGCCAAGAGCTCATGCCCCTGGCTAATAGTTTCTGAATGAATTACTGGGAAAGAGCAGCCTGCCTGAACATCGTCCTGAGGACCAGCTGCAGGGATGACAGGCTGTGGGAGAGAAAGACCATTCTCGGAAATTTCAGGGCTTTGTTCAGAACCTTCTCAAATGCCTAGTCCCGGTTTGGGGCCAGCACTAAGTTGTGGAGCTATTCCAGGGCTGCAGATTGTCTCTCTGAAGCTGTGTTCTGTTGCTGGCCCTGGGAGGGGCAGGCAGATAGACAGGGGGCCTGTATCTGTTTTTCTGCCAGAGAAGATACTATTGTGATTTATCCTCTGTGCATGGCTTTTTTTTTTTTTTTTGAAACACATTATACTGACTGTTCAGCATCGTACCCTGTGGTGACCATGTGGCTTTAAGTTTAAACAGACCGAAGATTGAATCTGAGTCTGCTATTAGCTGGAAATGTGGTCTTGAGCAAGTCACATACCCTCTCTAATCTGAACTTCAGTTTCTATGTTCAGAGAAGAGAAATAAATATAGTGCCTTCTTACATGGCATAATAGCATCAGACAATATATGTAAAGACTCGATGTCAGATAACGGAGGCTTAATAAATATTCATGATACCATTTGGTTATTGTTTATGGCTGTACGCTAGACCCAGGGATGGAATGAGGGCCTGATTTTGGAGGGAGTGGATTTATTCTGAGAAGACATAGATAAACATGAATAAGGCTAGACAGTTGTTCTGCTTGGGCCTGCCTGTGACACAGAGATTCAGAAATCAATAGCTGGGCTCTGTTCCACATGCCGAGAGCCTAGCCTTGACTCACTGTGGATCTCTTACCTGGAAATTGGGATTCACATTCCCACATGTGGTCCCACGCAGGTCACATAAGAGTGTATGATTCTGAGTCCCCAGTGGTTCGCCCATCTTCTCCAGGCATGCTCAGGGTCTCAGGTACCAGTGGATTTGTGGGTACCCTCTTAGTCAAAATACCTGACGTTCTTAAAACCAAGCATAAGATGGTGGCTGGTTCAGAAAACTGGGGTTTCCCAGCTTAGTGCCCTTGCATCCAGATCTTCTGTGGGAGGCCGTCCACTCTGGAGTCCGCAGAACTGACAATGGTCATTCAGCTTAGGTTAGTTAGCTAGCACGGTGCTCCGGCTAACAAAGTTTGTATACCCCTTTTGAGAAACGAGAGATGACCTCAACTAGGACCCCACCTTGGGGTAATTTGGCTTAATATCTGAGGGTGGCCAAAAGGATTCCGAGAGGGTGTTTCCAGCAAATGAAATTCATGTGGGGAATATTACATTCTTCCTCACGGCTCCAAACACAACTGCCTCAGTAAAGACTGGGACACAAGATAAGTGCGAAAAGGCTCTGGGATTTCATTAGCTGCTGAGGTCTGTTAACTTAACCAGAAATCACTTACTAAATGCCTACCATATCCCAAGAATACAAAGATGAGACAAAAAAAAATCCCTGCCTTTGGTGAGTTCATATGGCTACATGATATCCTGAAAGTCAGTAGCAGTTTACATTCAATTGTTGGGGTTATTATATCCCAAGGAAGGGAAGTGAATTCCTGCTCTGATTTTTGTGGGTCGTATTTCTCTCTGTCTTATAGTTCTGAGTGGCCCAAACACCCAATTGTTTCTTTTAAAGACACCAGAATCATTAAGAACTTTTAAATGCAGTCACAAAATTCTTCATAAAAGGAAGTCCAGATTTTGCAGAAGAATGACTACAGAAGGAAAAGTAATCCCAGGATGAATTTCCCTAAGTTCCACCTTCATCCTTCTTTTTAGAATTGCTGGGCAGGTATATTTTCTCTCTGAGACTGTTCCGAGGTTCAAGTTTAAGAGGTCAGCTGGCACTGAAGGAGAAGGTGGAGAGGTAGAAAACTCTCATGGAGGCAATGAAAGCCCACTTTCATATGTAGAATTATGTAGGATTGCTTCTTAGAGCACTAGGAAATTATGCAATGTAGATGGTTCATGTAGATGCTCCTAGCTGGTCAGTGAAGTCCACAGAAAGAAGCAAACTCACCCGACTCAGGCTGAGGGTACTGGGACCTTGAGGCCAGCAAGCAGAGCTTAAGCAGCCAGTGTGGACCCCGAGAAATCAGTCTCGGGAAGAAGGCTAGAGTTGGCATTCCGTGGCTCAGCTGCCCTACCCCCAGCAGGGAATTTTTGTATTGTTAAACTTGAATGAACTGGGCTTGGTTTATTACAGGAACAGAGCGTTTTCCTGCAGAAATGGCCATAGGAAGTCAGCTGTGACTGGCAAAAACTCTAAGAGAGACCTTACGTCTGATTCCAAAGGCATCAATTGTTTCCTTAGGAAAGACTTGTTTGTTTTGTTCTCCACAGAAAGAAGGAAAGAGTAGAGTGCAGAAAGCAGACGGCAGGACAATCGCGAGTAATCCCAGCACTCTGAAATCCTAAGGCAGAAGGACCTCAAGTTGGAGTCCTGCCTAGGAAACTTGATTTAAAAAATAAAAAGGGTTGGGGCTATAGTTTAGAGTCAGGGCCTCAACTCAATTCCCAGTATCACCCCCAAAGCAAATCAAACCAGAAATGAACAAAGAAACAACAACAACCCAAAAAATGAGACTGTGCATGCAGCTTCAGGGGAAAGAAAGCCAGCAGTGCTGACCAGAGCGAGAGACCACGCTGCCAAGCAGTCTCAGTGAACCCCACAAGGCCTCTGAACTCCAAAGCTGGGATGGTCCCTCTGACTTGTCTAGAGTTGAAAAGAGTGGCCCGGCCTTCATGTCCTGGAGTGATCTGTTATTGAATGTCAGCTGCTGTGGGAAGGGATGTGGACTTGGGTGAGGGATTCTCTTCAGCAGAGGCAACTCCCATAGGGTTGGCAGGAGGGTCCTCCATGCCTGAGGGAGCTTCTAGGTAGCACTAGAGAACTTCCTTTTGGGAAAAGCATTGGCTATGCCCTAGGATATCCTTTGTCCTGTTCTTCTTTGTCATTGACATTCTTTTTAAACACAAGGGGAATTAGCTAGCCTCCCTTGGGACAGGGACGTGAGAAACTCAAGGGACGTGCCTCAAGCCCTGTGCTGCTGATCCTCCAGGTGGTATGCATAATTGTTCTCTGCAAAGAACCTGGTCGCCAGCAGTCACACAGTGAGCCTTTGCTTGCTGTGTCCAGTTGACCAAGGTTCTTCTATCAGCCATAGGTGACATAACAGGAAGTGCTTTCTGTCTATACAGCGCTCAACAAGTGCTCAGCACTTAATCTCTGTGGTCTAGAATTGTCATGTCAAGCCAATGGCTCAGAAATTACCATCTTCATTGACGAAGGAGGGGCTATCTATGACATAAATAAGGTATATTTATGCAAGAATTCATAATTGACCCCCAATAGAAGGATCTGAAATAGAAGGTCCAGGAGCCAGGACCATCCTTAGCTTCAAGCAAAGGGTACTGTCTTGGGCCCTGGAATTTAGAGAGCTCTATCCTTCCCTTCACACCAAGAATACTTCCCTCCCCCCCCACCTCACACAAGGCTCCAGGTATCCAGACTCTGGATTTCCCTGCCCAAATAGCCCCCTGCCTGGTCTGCATGTTCCTCTAGCTTGGTGTCTTCTGTCACAATGTGTGGTACAGGTTTGCACAATTTCCAGGCCTGAGGGGAGGCCAGGGGTTTGTTGTCTGCAGAAACTGTGTACAGAGCTTAGAACATGTGAATACATGCGGAAGAACCCACACACATGTACGCAAAAAGCATCTTGTGTGGCTGGGTGGACTCACAGTGGAGACAGGGAGGGCATGGCTAAGGGGCTCCCGGTGGATTACTGTATTCCAGCCCAGAGCTCCAAAAGCCAACAATTTCAAACTTGAACTTTTGAAAAGAACCATTACAAAGGCCTCATTGTCAAGCTGTTACAGTTATCCCCCGAGATGTTGTTAACTATCTTAACTGTGTTGTGAGAACTGTAGACCTCTCTGTAGGCTCTTATCTCAGCCCCTAAAGTACTGGGGCAGGCCGGGCAGGCAGCTTCTTGCTGACTCATGGCTCATGATCCCTCTTGCACCTGGCCTACCTTCTCTATGCCCCTGGAGGACTGAAGAAAAGGGGGCGGAGCTGGCTATCCCAGGCATCGACCCAGCTTTTCTTTTTTATCTCCCACATTTTTAAATTGATATATATATTTGTGATACATAATAGTTACTTTATCTTGGAGAACTGGCACATTTATATAACACATCTTAATCATTTTTAATCCTCCTTCCTCTCCATGCCCTCCCATCTTGTCCATTCTCAGATCCCTTTCTCATCTCCGGAGTCTGTGTCTTTGTTCTATTTGTCATCTATCTTTTGTTTTATTCTTTAAATCTTTTATATTTTGGGTCTCTCATATATGAGAAACTATGCAATATTTGACCTTCTGTGTCTGATTTAATTCATCTAAATATCATCTCAAGGTACATTAATTTTTCTTGCAGTAACTTGAATTTGTTTTTTAAAAGCTGAGTGGTAATCTATTACACACACACACACACACACACACACACATATATATACATATGAATGTGTGTGCATATACATACATACATACATATCACATTTGATTGATCTATACCTTTGTGGGTGAATATATAACCTGCTTATAAGAACTAGTTATTATTATGAATTATGCTTCTGTAAACGCAGGTATACATGTATCACTGTAATATGATGTCATTAATTCTTGTGGAAAGACACCTAGAAGTATGTTTTTGTTTTTGAGGAATCTTCATCCCCTCATGAGGCACCTCATCTACAAGGTAGAAGGGTTACTTACCTCCTACAACCTTACCAGAATTGTTTGTTGAGCTCTTGATGACAGATCTTCTTTCTGGTTAAGAATGAATCTCAGGAGTGTTGTTTTGGTGTGCATTTCTGTAGTGGACAAAGATGCTGTATATGTACTTATTGAGCTTTTGTACCTCTTTTGAGAAGTGTTTCTTCATTTCATTTGTCCATTTTTGATGAAGTCTTTTTTAGGGGTCTGTGCTTTTGAGTTTTTTGTATATTCTTAAAATTCGTCTTCTGTTTGAAACAGTAGCTGGCGACATTTTTGTTTCCATTTGGTAGATGATTTTTTCACTCTTTTGGCTGTTATCTTTGCTACACAGAAGCTATTTCATTGTTAGAATCCCATTTGGTCGATTCTTGGTATTAGTTCTTGCACAACTGAGGTTCTGTGCAGAAAAGGCACTGACTAGCTGTCTCTGGCACTCTTGGGAAAGCTACAAATAGTGACCCATAGTTGATCTACAGACACTAAGAGAGCAGCTCTGGGGATTTCCTCTTCTTGGAAATATCAGAGTATAGCCAGAATTCATAATCTGAAGAATCCTGTCTTCCAGAGACTGGTTTCAGGGGACCCTCCTCTCCCTTCTCGAGCCTGCACTTTCAATCACACTCCCTCCACCTTCCCCAGCTCCCCACCAGCATAGGTTACTGCATGCCTTACTGCGCCCTTACCACCTGCTACCTTTACCTGAGGTCTTCCTTAACTGCTGGCCATCTAGAACCTCCTGGATTTGGAGTTGGCACAGAAGGTTTCTGTGTCCAGCAGGGTTTTACTTTTATGGCAAAATGGTATGGCTGGCAATGTGAATTGCACTCATAAAATAAATGCTTTTTAAAAAAACTAAATTTATCCAAAGGCTGAAAGACAAAATCTTTTTTACACTATATATTTCTTTTCTTCATGAGGCTGGGTAAGTGTGCAAAATTCTAGATGTACCCTTGTGTAAGTATGTATTTAGTATACATGTATACATTTTAGGGTACTAAGATGTAAATAGGCGCTGAGCCTCTCCTGGTGAGCCTTCCTATATTTTTCCAGCTGTGCTCTTGATAGCCCAGCACCAGCACAGCCAGGGCATCCCACAGCCAAGACAGAGTTCTAGGCTTGTGTCTTCTTAAACTCCCAGTCTCTGTGTGATGCTGGTTAAAGCTGGCTCTGCCACATGTGAAGAGTAGGAGGGCCACAGGAGTGAGGCAGCTCTGAGCCTTGCAAGAAAGTGGTTTCTGAAAGGTTTGCACGAGCCTTGGCTGTACTCAGCTGCTGCAGGCTGCTGCTTAGCAGGTCTCTGCCACCTGAAGTCCCTTCCCAATTCTTTAGTCCTGCCTACTTTCTTTCTGTGAGGACAAATGGAGACAGCTGGTGGATTTTGTTCTTTAGAAAAAGGCACTGGTCACTGGGCAGTTGGCCTTGTTCGTTTGTATTTTGCCATTTCGTCATTCTTGAGTCTTTTTGATCCATGTTTGCCAGAGTGAAGCTTTGCTGGCACACATCGAAGCTACTGTGGGAGAGAAACATGGGGCAGACTCCTCCTCGTCCCCTCTGCCCTCTCTTTGCTGTGACTCTTAGCACGAGAGGAGAGGGATCTTAAACTGGGCACTCCACCTGCTCTTGCAGTATCAGTAGAAGTTTTGATTTGAGAGCACAGAGGAAGCCAAACACGTAGTTAATGAGCAGATGATGATCTCTCCTTCCTTGGCCACATAGAAGACAGTGTGGAGTCACCAGTGGCAAACCCTGGTGTCAGCACCTGAGTGCTGGCCGTTTCCTTCTCCCTCTTCCCTAGGATTACTAACTTCAGACTTCAGGCCTACTGAACTATGTACCCCCTTTTTCCCCACTTCCCTCTTCTGGCTCCAGACCTCCAAGAGGAGGAGCAGGTGGCTATGGGTACAGGGGTGCTCAGACAGATCGAGGTTTGAGGGCAAACTGCATACTTACTAGTTTTGACTTTTCTAAAATTAAGTTTTCTTGCCTATAAAATAGGACTAGTAGTAATCATGGGTGGTTTGAAATAAGTACTTGTAAAACACCTTGTAAGGGCTTGCTTGCAGCAGGTACTCAATAAACAGGGCCTACTACTTTCATCCTCCCTTCTGTCTGCCTCGATCGGCATCGTCACCACTTAGCACTATTAGCTGTGGACGGGGTGAGTTTGGGTGCCAAATCAGCCCTTTGTGCAAGAGGCAGAAGGAGGAGATTAAAGAGGAGGCTAGGTTAGAGTGTTGGACCAGCCTGTCACCAACAGGTCAGGTCCCTCTCCCGGTTCCAGATCCCCAGAACCCTTCCTCTTCTGGACCTTATTCAAACCCACATACTTTATCTAAGCTGAAGTACTCTGGAGTCTGCAGAGCATGTTGGGAGTAGCTGTGGAACTCTGGAGCGAGGCAGATGTAGGCCCAAATCTCAGATTCTTCGTTTACCAGCTGGGTGAGTTGGATCAAGTCATATTCTTCAAGATTCAGTTTTCTTCTCTGAAACATGGGCAGAGCAATCATTTCCTTACAGAGCTTCTGCATAGAATAGCTGCACTCTCAGATGTCCAGTGCCCAGTGCCCAGCCTGAACTGACATCCAAGAGTGTTCATTTCTAGTAGTCTTTCTGCTCCTGTGGTTCCTCGCCTGTTCAGAGAAGACTGGGTCTTAAAACATCAGGGCTAAAACTTGGTGCTTCATCCTTGAGATCTCTGAGCTCCCTGACGGACTGAGTCTCTGGGGGAATTTGTCCCTGAGTACTTCATGATATTGTCATACTTTTTTCCTAGCTCTGCACCTCAGTTTCTACCTGTGTAAAATGGCAACAGCAATAGTCTTAGAATGAGGCATTGCACAGAAAGTACCCAGTACCCAGAATGCACTGATCAGCTGGTAAAATGCTAACGTTACCAACCTTGCCTATTTTCCATCTTTTCTAATGTGGGCAAGTCAGAGAGTGTTTAGTTCTCAGAGTTATAGCATCTTGGCCAGAAACCAATGGCAGGGGAAGTTTGGATCTGGCCCAGCACATCCTGCGTCAGAAGGAGCTGGCGTTTTGCTCTGGTCACACTTGGCAGCTTGGGCTGACATGGAGCGCAGCCCAGTGAGTTGTCTTGCAGCCCAGAGCCCACTGAGCTCACCCGGGGCTGCCAGGGCACACTGAGAGTTGGCTCTGGAACTCAGACATGTCTAGTTTCTCCAGGGATTCTCCCAGGGGGTAGTTGCAACCTGCTGCCTAGGATCTCCTTGGAGTGAGTTCCTGCCATGCTCTGAGTGGCCCTCTGCCCTGGCAAGAGCCTTCAACTTCTGGGCCCTTCCCTCTAGCCTTTGCTGGTAAGAGGCAATCCTAATGGATTAGAAGACATGAATGTGAATCCTGCTTCTGATACTTACCATTAACACCAAGAAGAGTCAAATCCCTTATCTGGCCCTGGCTGTGTATTTTGTTTGGGCTGTTGTGAGCTTCTAAGATGCATCTGACGAGGTTGCCCTGGGAAAGCCTCTTGTGTCCTTTCCTTGCACTGATACCCAATGATATTGACAGAGCATAATTAGAAATCAGGCACCGTCTCTCCCTCTTCTGCCTCAGTCTTCTTGCATGTGAAAGGAAAAGCTTGGGTTAGAAGGGATTCTTAGAATGATATTTCTTAAATTATCTCTAGGTTTGAACATTCTCTATATTTAAATGAATCTAGTAAAGGCTACACTTAAATACTCTTCAGGGTGCTTTATTGCATGCGTTGTGTACAGGAGAAGTGAGCCAAAACCAAACCTTTTTAGCTTTGCATAATTTCCACTTTATTAATTTGATATAGTACCTCATGATTATGACCATGATTACTATTGTTATTCCTGTTTCTTGAGAAGTGGTCAAATGAGCAGATGAGCTGTGGCCTAGCACCCCCTGAGGGCACTGATCCTTGTGCCCTCAGGGACAGGGGTCTAGTGAGTCACGCTGTGCCTGTGTGTCCCCAGGGGCCTTCCTGATCCCATACACCCTGTTCCTCGTCATCGCGGGGATGCCTCTGTTCTACATGGAGCTGGCTCTGGGGCAATACAACCGGGAAGGAGCAGCCACAGTTTGGAAGATCTGCCCTTTCTTCAAAGGTAAGTAAGGAGCCTGGAAGAGATTACAGTTTCTCCCTAAAACCTTCCCTGTTGCCTTTGGAAATCTGTCCTGAAGTTGAGATCCTAGGTGAGCCAAGTCGTTTAGTGATTCACAGGTAACCATGAGATCAGGAATGTCCACCATTCAAAGTTATTCAGAGAAGAGTTGGTGTGTCAGGAAAACAAAATTAGCACTAGAACCTAGGATCCCAGATATGTTTGGCAGTCCGAGTGGCCGGAGAGAGTCTATTTTCATTCATAAGAAATATAGAAATGGTAGAAGTACCAGCACCCATCCGTCTACTCTTTCTCCTCTTGCTCTTGTGGCAGACACGAGGAATTGGGTCCTTTTAAGCTCAGCCACAAGGCTGCATCATGTGAAATCCTTAATGTCACATTCACAGCATACTGATTAAAGCTGCGATATGACATGAACTGACTTGTCTATGAGACTTAGAGCACATCTTCTGGAAGTAGTTGTGACAATGATCATTCCTTGGCCCCTAGACAACCAGGAGGAGGCACAGAGGGAAATAGAGATTCTCCTAAGCAGTGGTTAAAGAGTCAGTGACAATGGGAACAAGTATGACTCCCACGAGTCTCTTCTGAGCTTCAAGTATTTCTTGAGTACCTTCTAGATACTCAGTCCTATAGTGAATACAGACCAGTGCAAGAATCTTGAGATACATATATTAGCATCTGTTCTGTTTCATTGCCAGAAGTCCAACTCAAACTGGTTTTAATGCAAAAGGGAGTTTATTAGCTTATGTTAGAGCAAAATCCAGGGATTTGGGTCAGGTACAATTTGATCCAGGTGCTCAAATAATATTGTCTGGAATCTCTCTGTGTGTCAAGTCTGGTTTCTTCTATGTAGCATCATTCCCAGAAACATTCCTCTTAATTGGTCATGAATAATTCCAGACTTAAATTCAGAAAAATTTAATAGTGACCAAAAATAAAAAAGCAAACAAATAAGGAACCCCTAATCCCTCATAATCCACGACTTCCTTAAAGGTCTCAGAGAAGAATTACATTGGCTTGACTCTAGTCACGTACTTCTCTATTGGCCAATCAGAGTAGCTACAGAGAAGCCACTCCTTCATTGGTCAGGTCTCCATTTTATGTCCAATGATAGACACGGGCAGCAGGGGATTATCCTCACTTAAACCTCATAGGCTAAAAATTGCTTAAGGATAATCCCTTAAAGCAAAAGCAATACTGGGTAGACTAAGGGGGGTGGTGGGGAGACAGGGCATCTTTTATCAAAATTCATAGAACTAGGCCTAGAGAAATTTTCCATAAATCAGGAAAATAATGGATATGGTCCTTAGGAAATAAAAACTTCTTTGAAGAAGATAGATGCTTTAAGGCAGGGTCCCCAGCCCCTGAGCTACAGACCAGTACTAGTCCATCCCTAGAAAGGACTGGGTCAGTGGGACCAATGAACAAGGCAGGGAGCAGGAGGTAAGAGGCAAGCGAAGGTGGTACCTTCAGAGAAGGCCCAACTGGTCTAACTTATGATCAGGGAGGGGCTTGTTGGGATTCCCCCAGAAGCAGATCCTGAATCAAGAACTTCAGCATAAGTCCTTGGAAGCTACGGGAAAGATAGTCCCAGGAAACATCAGTTGGGAATAGGGAAGGAGAGGCAACCCACAAAGGTGTGCCATCAGGTCAACTCCACCCCAGGTGAGGAGAGGGAAACAATGCCTGTGTTATCCGACACAAATGGGAAAGAAAGCTAAGACATTTAAGACACTTGTACGCCAGATTCTTCCTGATAGTAGTACTCCCTAGGGGTATTAAGGCCCTGGCACTTCTGGCTACTGGATATGTGAGCAGAGAGGGCAGCATTGGCAAGAAGGAATGCTCAGGAAAAAGGGTGGTGGGTGCCTATGGAGTGTGGAGGAACTATGATAATCTGCTACAGAAAAAGGAAGGCCCAGGGGTTGGGAGTCAAGGCCCAGGGGAGGTTATTCTTGGGCTGAGTCTGACCTCTTTCTGCCCTCCAGGGGTTGGCTATGCTGTGATCCTCATCGCCTTCTACGTTGGTTTTTACTACAATGCCATCATTGCCTGGTCCTTCTACTACCTCTTCGCCTCCTTCACCTTGAACCTGCCTTGGACTGACTGTGGCCACGCCTGGAACAGTCCCAACTGCACTGACCCCAAGCTCCTCAACAGCTCTGTGCTGGGCAATCACACCAAATACTCTAAGTACAAGTTCACACCAGCAGCAGAGTTTTATGAGTAAGTTGCAGACTTTCCATCAAGCATGCATTGAAGTCTAAATGGGGTTCAGGAGACACACTAAGGAAATATGAGAACAGGGGTTGGGGGTGAACACAACAGTCAATATCATAATGGCCACAGGCCTACCTCTGAGCCAGGCGCCAAAGACACAGCCAGGTCCACAGTGCCTGGAGGAGCTTCTGGGGTGAGGCAGGGGAGCAAAGAAGAACAGCCAATATCCCAGCAAAGAGATCAGGAGGAAAGAAGTGTGAAGAGAATGGACATGGTCCTTAGGAAAGAAAAAGTACTTTGGAGAAGACAGATGCTTTAAGGCAGGGGTCCCCAGCTCCTGATCTGCAGACCAGTACCAGTCCATGGTCTTAGAAGGACTGGGTCAGTGGGACCAATGAGCAAAGTGGGGAGCAGGTGGGTGACAAGCGAAGCTATACCTCCAATCGGCACACTTCTAGTTGCTTTTTCCCAT
This sequence comes from Ctenodactylus gundi, assembly GCA_004027205.1. Taxonomy (NCBI): domain Eukaryota; kingdom Metazoa; phylum Chordata; class Mammalia; order Rodentia; family Ctenodactylidae; genus Ctenodactylus; species Ctenodactylus gundi. Next base: position 212,528 of record PVKB01003051.1, on the reverse strand, counting down.
TTTATTGATATGCATATATGCAATACATAATGTTTACATTGAACTTGAGTATTTTGTATGTATATCATGTCAAAATTATAAACCCTTCCACTCTCCACCTCCTCCCCCTCCCCACTTGGTTCTAGTGCAGCTGCTGATTGACAGGAGGTGGGGCTTCCCTCCCAGCTCCTCCCCTCCTCCTGCGGATTGCAATTTCAAAGCCATCCTCCAGCAGCCTACTGCATACAAGCACCCCCCTCCCTGTCCCATTGAATGGTCTTCAACTAAGCTGATTCCCGACTTTAAAAAGTTTGAGGACCACTGCTTTAAGGAACTAAAACTAGGGACACGGGAGGAAAAGGAATTTCAGCTGGACTGGGCAGGAAAGCCTTATGGAGGAGATAAATTCGGAGCTGTTGATATCAGCGAGGGGAATCCCTAGGGATACACCAGTGATGGTGTTGGAGCTGCAGTTGGAACCCAGATAACCCTTAGCCTGGATCAGTTATCTGACCCACTTTGTACTGCTGTTTTTTTTTGAGGTCTTTGTAGGGAGTGGTAGAGTTTTGAATAAAATCCAAGACTTGGGAAGAAAGCCCATAGGTGCATTTCTGGGATAGAGCTCAGAAAATGTGTGCATGAGAGGCTGTGGCGGGGGAGGAAGGCAGAGCATTATAAAAGAAAAAAAAAAGAAGCTTTCTATGTTGGGATGATTTTATACACCAGATAGTTGTAAAAATAGTGTACCTACCTGTAACCCAACTTCCCCCAGTGTCAGTACCTCACACAACTGTAGAACAATTGTGGAAAACAGACAGCATTCCTATGCCGTCAGCAGGTCTAGCGCAGACATCATGTGAATCGCACTCAAAGTCCCTGCTAATGATTCTAACATTTAACCAAGGTGGAGGGCCTCTGTCTTAGCCACAATACTCCCCATCTTAGAACAAGGTGCTTGTGGGGGCCAGGCTCATGGCCGGCGCATGACCTCAGAAAACTCCCAGAACCACTGGAGAGCTGGCGAGTAGAGGTTTTGGCTTTCCTATTTTATGAGTGTGGTTTGGGCAGGAGACCAGCAAGGATGGGTGGCAGGAGCTCCTGCTGATCCCAGTAATGGGTTGCGTGCTTTCAGCCTTCTTCTCACAGAGGAAAAAGCATGATTTTTTTCTTCAGCACTTGATAATCCCTACTCTTATAAATCAATATCGAAACCAACAGCTTCGTCATCTCTAGTGACGTTAGCGTCTGAGTCCTCCTCTGATATCTTATGGCCAGCATGTCTGTTCCAGCAGAGTCCCCCAGCAGGAGGGAGGGGTGAGCTGGGTTTGGAGAGCTTGGCCTCTTTCATCTCAGCCCGAAACTTCCTCCAGGTCCAGCTGTGATTAGAGTGTGGTGGAAGAAAGGAACATCCTGTGTGGCAAGGCCGAAGAGGCTTCTGGGAGTTATAACCAGGATGCGGCCTTGGCTCCTCAGCCCTCTGCTTTACAAACCCCCTCTCTTCTCTTCTAACTCGCTCTCTACTCTCCCCCGAAGCCTTTACGGCCACCCTGAGCCAAGTACAAGCATCTCTTCGCCACCAAATCTTATTTCATCTTCATAGTTCAATGATTTTTATCTTACGCAGAAGAACGCAGAGGCTCAGTTTGACATATGTGATGGAAGCGGGACCTGAGCCCAAGTTGTCTGACCTGAGGCTCCCCTCCCATACATGACCTCTCTCCTGTCTGTCTCCTCTGTTCTGTTATAGTCTCCACATCAGTTTGTTTATGACAGGAGTATATGGGTTTCTGTGGGTAGAAGAAAATCGTGCCACAGGTCTCTTCCTATTCTCTGTCCTGACTAGAGGCTTCTGAGAGGACAGCATTAACTTGCCTAACAATTTCTGCTTTAAAACTACTCATCTCATCCTTGGGATCCAGCTGGTGTGGCTCTTGGGGCCAACCCTAAGGACATCAGATAATTTTTTCTTTCCCCAAACCCCCTGGCCAATTCTGTTACCATCTTGTATTCATTTAGGCTGATGAAGTGAACATGTCTTTCAAGGGAACAAAACTGCTGTTCTCCTCTGACTCTGGGCTTGAAGCCAAATAGCCCTGGAGCTCAGAGAGGCTCTAATGCCCTGGCTTTATCTGTAAAAGGACATTTTTGGTGAACGTGTGTCTGGCAATAGAAACGTCTCTATTCTGTGCCAGGTCCTGGTGAGGGAGAGCCTCCTACTAACCCTCTGGGCTTCTAAATGTCAAGTAAGGAATTGAGCCTTTTTGGCCCATAGACTTCGGAAAGCCTGGACAGGGCCCTTGACAGGAACCATGATTCACTTTTGTTAAGTTGCTGGAAAACTAGGAGAAACCCCAGTGACTTGGACTAGCTCCCCGCAGCCAGTCCTGGGTGAAGGAGCTTGATTCTCATTCCTTTTCTTGCTGTTCAGCGCTGGAGTCAGGTTCTTCTCACTGAGGAAACATCTGGACACCCACGAACATAGCATTCCCTTTGTTTTAGTTAATCCAAGTCATTTAGAGATGATGTCAAATATCCAGAAAAATATGCATCGGGTATGTGTAGTTACAACGCCATTTTATACAGGGGACTTGAGCATCCATGGAGTTTGATATTCAAGAAGAGCCGGAAATTCATTCCCCAAGTGTATGGTCACCCTTCATGTTGTAGAAGCAGGTTATGAGCTAGGTGCTATGGGGGCTGAAAACAGAAGATATGTACCCGGCACGATCAGGGGAGGTGATATTGCAGGTAGGCCTCTAAGACTGTTCCTGAGCAGGTGGCCACAAACTATTGCTTGTGAGTGTGAGACTCGGAGGACAGGGCAGAGAACCAATCTGGGTACCCTGGAGCTCCCCAGACCCTTCCGATTTTTGTCCAATTTTAACTGCATTTGGTGCTACACTCAGGATATAAGTACTAGAAGCCTATGTAAGCAGGAGCTGTGAGACATCCATGCCCTGAGTGGGTCTGAGGCTTATAGAGAATCCTCAGCAAGAAACCCATGATTTGGGTACAGAGTAAATGCCACATGGGACGAAGTGTTCATGCTTTGTTCTTCGTCTTGTCAGGGAATAGAATCATCAGAAGGAACCTTCCTCCCTTGGTCTTTTTTTGATCTTGTTGCTAACATTAATAATTAGATTCTAATTAGCAAATGGTGATTTTGGTTGCAATTCTGTTTGCCATTCTTTCGCTGTAGATTGTATAGGGGACCTCAGTATTCTCAGGTCACCAGAATGCTTGTTGTTTGCTTTCCGTGCTTATAGAAACAACGTTTTATTGAAGGATAACATGCTACAGAGAAGTGAAATCATCAAGGGCCGACTCAATAAGTGTCGCAAACTGAGCACAGCTGTATGACCAATCCCCAAGCAGGAGCCAGCGCATGACAAATGTCCTAGAAGTTCCCTCGGGTCTCCTCTCTGGCTGTTACTTTTAACTCTACCTCAGTGGACACGTCTTCTTATTTCTGACCCCTTAGACTAACTTTGTGGTTGTAGAGCACTTTCTACGAACGGAAGTAGACTTTTGTCTCGTCTCGGCTCCTTGTTTTTTCTTCTCACTGCATTTGCACTTATACTTGGCTCAGGGTGGTACTATTTGTGAGACACTCACCCTTACAGAGGTAGCTGTTCATTATTCTCCATTTTCTAAACATACCATCATTTTTTATTCATTCTACTGTTGAATATTCGAGGATTTTGCAATTTGGAGTTAAGAACAGTGGTACTGAAAACATTCCAGAATATAATTCAGTGAGTACATGTACAAGTTTCTACTGGGTGAATATCTGTGAATGGAAATGCCAGGGTACAGAATAAGCATGCCGCTAGCTTTAGTAGACATATGCAGATAGGAGAAATGTTAATTCTTGTCTCAGTCTCTTGACAAGTGATTTTCAACTTCACCAACATGGACATGTTGGATGGGATAATTCTCTTATTAAAGATTGTCCTGGGCATTGCAGGATCTTTAGCAGCACTGCAGTCTTTATTTTCTAGATAGGAGCATCACAACACCTCAGCTCATGTTGAAAAGAAAATCTCAGACATCATCAGATATACTTGGAGTGAGGATGAGGAGCAATAGGATCTTCCTGCTATGGAGACTTGCTGCTCCAGAGTGCGGACACCAAGGGGCAGGGACCTTCCTGCCTTGTTACCCTCTCTCCAGGGCAATCCTTGCAGTAGGCACATCAGAGAGTCATCTTGGGTGCAGGTCGTGGCTGCCTAAAGCTGAGGGCCTGTAGTAGCCAGGGCCCCAGAGTTAGGAAGGATGGCTGGGTCTTGCCTCCATTGATGTGCACATGGACCTGGCTTGGGGCTGTACTGACATCATCTTTCTGATCCTCTCCACTCTCCTCCATGCAGGCGGGGTGTCCTGCACTTGCACGAGAGCAGTGGGATTCAAGACATTGGCGTGCCCCAGTGGCAGCTCCTGCTCTGTCTGGTGCTTGTCGTCATAATCCTATATTTCAGCCTCTGGAAAGGAGTGAAGACATCAGGAAAGGTAATACTTCTGTTTCTTTTGTGGTTGTGAGGCTGACCTTGAAAAGAAAAAAATAATCTACCTACCACCCTTTTGATGGTGGAAAGCCAAGTTGGAATTAGGAGTACCAAGCTTGGGGTCAACCTTCGGCTCTGTCTCTTACACTGACAACCCCTCCTTCCCTAAGTCTGCCTAAGTCTCCCTGCCTGTGAAAGGAGAGGGTACCAGTAGATCGGAACTTCTTACGGTTTCTTTCCAAAGTTCTCTAAATACAGAAACCTGGGACTGGGACACTACCAAGGGCCTTGGGTCAAAGCCTAAGGCAGCTCTTTGCATGTCTTTGATGTATCTTGAAATTTAGCCTAAAATGTGATAAAATATTGCATTCGATTCTGAAATATGTATGTTTGCTTTACTACAAAGTCAATAAATCCCCTTCCCCTGAATTTTTGAGTAAAAGAGAATACTCTCAAAGGCATCTATACATATGTCGTGGCTTTGTGGGGTTTTATATATATATAGTCCTGAGCACCTATTAGAGTCTGAATGCTTTGTGGAGGATACAGGGTTATAGAGCCCATGAAGGCCAGTCCAAGGTAACATTCTAAACTTGGATGACACTGGCCCTCTGTCACTAGCCTCTCAGGCACAGGGTCTATTCAGGGAAGGGCTTGTGCAGATTCTTAGCCCAAGGAACATCATGGCAACAGTGACTCCCACCTACGGCATTTAGGGCCTAAAACTTGACTGCATTAAGGAAGATATAGAAGGAGATGTGCTTTGCCAGGTTTCCGCGAGCTATCACTATGTACCAAAACATTCTAAAATGTAGTGACTTAAATAACAGCAATTTTATTGTCATTTGTGATTCTAGGAATTGACAGGTAGTCTTTCTTCTCTGGGTGATGTTGCCTAGGTCACATGTCTGGGGTCTTGGCTGGATGGAATGTCCTAGATGGTGTATACTGTGCTGTCTGAGAGCTAAGTTGGAGCTGTCAGAGCACCTAAGATTGTCTTGGTTGCTTGGGCATCTCACAGGATGGCAGCTGAGTTCTCACAGTGTGTTCCAAGAAGACAAGTTTCAATGTGGTTTTTCTAGACTCTGCTTGCATCATACTTGCTGCTATCCCAGCGACCAAAAGAAGCCTTGTGGTAAAGCCCAGCATTCATATGGGAGAAGTGTGAGGTCAATGGTACATCTCCAGGGAACAACTTTGTATGGCTCCTTGCATAATAGGCTACCCACAAATCTGGGGTAAGCTTCAGTAGGTAACTGGCTCTGGAAAGGAGGGGTGTGCACCAAGGTCGTCTCCGAAATCATAGAGTTAGTTCTGTGTTGTACCTGTGAGAGCAAAGATGGGGCAGGGAACAGCAGCCAAGGCAGACAAAATCTGTGAAGAACTGGAAGTAGAATTTCCTATCAGCATGTTGGTGCTACAGTGTCTGCCCTACAAAAGGAAGTAAACAACATAAACTTCAGGGCGGAGAGGACATCTGGAGGCCAGCAAAGCCAATCTAGGATCCCAATGTCTGCCGCAAAGTAGGCCCGCAGTAAATGTCTATGGAAGGACTGAAGGAAGCTGCGTACATAAGTTTGAAGAACTTCATTAAGTCATCTTTGAATTCAGTTTGCCCTATTAAACATTCATAGACACCTACTATGCACTAGGCTTTATGTTGGTGTTAGTATAATAATAAGAACGCTGCTTTCTTCAACAGCATATAGTTTGCGTGTTACCAAAAATTTTTGGTGACATAAAATATTCCTTAGCATGTGGTTCAGAAGTGTGAGATGCTGCATTAGTGGAGCAAAGATTACAGAGGAGCTAGCGTTACTCCTTAGTCTGGAAGAACAGGCATGGGTAAACAGAGGGGAAGGATGAGGTACTCAGGGGAAAAGAACTGGGCGAGTAAAGCCACAGAGATGTGGAAGTTCCAGGCTAAGACTCTTCCATGCTGGCTGTGCCTGTCATGGCTCCCAGGAGCAGGGCTTTCTTTGCCTCTCGAGAGGTTCCAAGGGGAGTCCCTGCCCCCCTCTGTGAACTTCAGGTCTGTAGGCCTGAATGTGGAGTTCTCACAGCCTCTTAACAATGCGACTCAAGATTAAGGTTCCCATAATTCTACCCCATCTAGTTTATACTCTCCCAGAGCAAAGCATAAGTGGTCCCCAGGCCAAATGACGCTGTAGAGGGGGCCTGAAGCAGCAAGGCGGAGCATGCCCAGTTCCTCTTGCCAAATGCACCTGCAGCAGTGAGGGGAGGAGTGTACTAAGAGGTGAGAAAGAGTGTTACACTTGAGGCCCAAGCAGTTCCTGAGTAGGGGGTCTCTAGAATGAAGAGCTTCACTTAGGACATTCCTGTGCCCTCTCTTTAATTGTTATCATAAACGGTCTTGTGATTAAATCGAGTGTTGCTTATTTCTTCCCAGACCGTATCTGAAACAGGACGCTGAGCTTTTCCTAGTAGGCACCCAGCGCCGTGGGATGGGCCTGTAGAGAACTGCAAGTGTGCATGCTTTCCATTTGGCACATGAAGACCATGCTTGGGCAATGCAGACTCCCTGGCCCTGGGGTATATATAGTGTGACCCAGAGCACACTTGGTGACAACTCTGCAGGCCCATTGAATGCCTTAGGGTAGAGAGTGAGGTCAGAAGTAGTGTTTGTATTGCCGACATTCCTACCTCCTGATTGCCAGATTCCCCACACAGTGCTTCCATGGTGAACTAAACTTTCAGAAACATGAAATTCCCCTTTGCCTGGAGAGCAACCATGACAACACAGCTGGTTGGAATCAGCCACCACTCTCTACTAAGTCATTGCCAGCCTTTGGACTTTTAAGGGAATGGGAATAGATAGAACTGAATTCCTGAGTCCTGGCAGAGTTGGTGGAAATGGGGGAAGAGAAAATTACATGACTAGACAAGTGGTTTTAACATTTTCATACTCAAGCCATAATTCTAGATAAGACTCACCACTATTGTGTCACTACAGGTTGGTCCTGAGTTGTTTCAGTAACTTGGTTGGACTCAATTATAATGAACATCATTTGTATGCTAGGTGTGTTTTTACTGAGATACCTACAAACCCGTGGATTATGTATTTATATTGTATTTTTTTTTCAAAGTATTGGGAGTTGAACTCAGGGCCTCACAAATGCTAGTCAAGCTCCTGATCACTGAACGGCATCCCCAGCCCTCAGTGTTTTCTCAAGTAATAGCTGCACACATCAAATCCTATACATATTCTTAAAATAACTGTGTCTTCGTTATTAGTAAAAGTCCCTGAAATCCAGTCTAGTGAATCACACGTTCTAAATCAGTCAAGGTTCAACTTGTGCAGTTTCATGGTGATACAGTGTGGACATTCGTCATCTGTGTTAGAACGCACCATAGAGCAAGGCAAGCAGTACTTCTTCAGCTCTAGTGTGCGTGAAGACCACCCAGAAGGGCTTGTTCAAAGTCAGGTTTCAGGTCTTTCCCTGAGAGAGTCTGATCCAGTGGGATGGGGTGACAACATGCTTTTTGACGAACTCCTAGGTATGCTGGTGCTGTGGCTCACGTTCCTCTCCGTCACCTAGACAATCCCTTGCTTGAGGCTTAGATTTATACTAAGGTTTGCCCAACTTTAGTGACAGGGACCTTTCTACCTCTCTGGGCAGCTCACTTCTATTACAGGACTTGACCATTTAGAAGCTGTTCCTTTGATGGAGCCAAGACTATCCTCATATTGACGATCAGCCGTTGGTTTGAGTTTCATACCTTGGAACTCACAGAAATGCTAGATGCCTAAGAATTTAATGTAAAGTGATGGATTGGTGACCTCCCTTGAGAGGTGAAGATATTTGTCAAAATCTTATCTTCTTTGTTTTATGTTTTTAGCTGGACCAAATCTGGTTTGTCGTGGCTGGAGATGTAATGATAGTTGAAATTCTGGGGCTGGAGGAATAGTTCCGCAGTTAAAGCACTTGCCTAGCAAGCTCAAGGCCTTGAGTTCGATTCCCCAGTACCACATAAAGCTGGGGGTGATGATGCACGTCTGTGATCTCAAAACTTGGGAGGCTGAGACAGGAGGATTGCTGTGAGTGTGAGGCCAGCCTAGGCTCCCTCGTGAGTTCAGGACCAGCCTGGACTGCAGAGCGAGACCCTGTTTCCTCTCCCTTGTCCCCCAGATAAAAGAAAGTTGAAATTCTGATTGAGGCCTGGGATGGAGATGACGGAGCCCAAATATTCTTTCTCTCTTTCAAGGGCGCTCACAGGTTACATATGAGCATAGGGGAGCTGTTGCCCAAGGTTCTTGAGGCCACTCTCTGAGCACACGCTCTTAGGCTGCTGTACTCACATCTGTGATCAATTCTGAGAACCTCGGCAAGACTTGGATGGTTTGGCTCCAAACCCATGTACCCAAGCAAGACAAGTTTTCCCCTCTTGCTGATCAACTGTAGTCTCAGTTAACTCAGTTATGTCCTGTTGTGTTCCCTGAGGAAATTAAATCCATGCCGGAACCTCATGCATGGTCCATGGAAGGCCACCTTCAGGTCCCATGGGAGGTTCCCTGGAGACAGAATATAGTCAGGATGTTTTTTGATGGGGAAGTATTGTTACACCCAGCATCCTGGGCCGGGCAGTGCAGCTGGACTGCAGCTGTTGGCTGAGTTATAAGGAACCATAGAAATCGGGACCCATCACAAGGCTAAGTTAGAAAAAGCTCTTCTTTGTGCCTCTTGCCAACCACTTAGACCTCAGTGTAGGAGATCAGACTCAAAATCCACGTGAGGCCGCCCAGTTGCAGCAGATTACTGTCCAGCACATGGTTATTTCCTCATTTGTTACTGGCAGTGCTTCTTCCCTGAGCTCACAAAGACCTCTGTAGAACAACGGAGTGTGGAGGACCAACTGGGTGACATGGAAAGGGAAGCCTTTTCTGATTCTTGCTGAGACTGGAAGTCACCACTCTGAAGTATCTACTTACTCACTTGCTTCATTTCTCATTCACTTGCTCATGCGTTCATTCATTCATTCTTTGACTTAGTCATCCACAAACCCACGAACCTTCTGATTTAACACTCACCCTCTCATCCATATGCATATAATATATATGCATATAATATCTATCTAAAGTTGATACAAAAATATTACTTCTGTCTTAAAGAGTTTAAGAAATGGTTTATTCTGAAGCCAAATATGAGTGGCCAAGGCCCAGGAACATGAATTCAGAATTCCCCAAATAACACGTTCTAATGAGCAGCAGTTACCTACGGTATTTATAGTTACAAAGCAGAACAAAGCCATAAACCAAAGCACATTTTGAAGACACTGGTTCAAGTGTCAAGTAGGTGGTCATCCTGAAGCAGGGAAATTTCTGCTAGAGATCTTGGGTGTTATCTAAGGACATTCTTAGCTCTCACGCTGGTGGAAACCTAGAGGTTTTGCTTTATATTTTAAAAGGAGCTATCACAGGAAGGTTGCATGTCAAAGGACTTATCGCAGGATTTACAGATGCAAGGTGGGAGGACAACAGATATGGCCTTGAAAATGGCCAAGATAGTCTCTGAAAATATGGCTGTGCAAACATCCCATCCTCTCCACAAGTCCTTGGGAGTCCAATTAACTGATGCATAGGAGGATCACTGTGAAGGAGGCTGTCTTCTGGGAACTTCAGTTATCTATCTATCTATCTATCTATCTATCTATCTATCTACCTATCTATCTATACACACAACCATCCATAACCTTACTATCCATTCATCCACTCATTTAATCCATCCATCCCTCCAACCATCTACTATCCAACCATAACTATCCATCCAGCCACTCCACTACCTACCCATCCATTAATCGACCCAGATTATTGATATAACTCCAATGATCCATCCATCAAACACTTTCAAAGACCCATATGTGCTAAGTTCTGGGGCTAAGTTTGTAAAATGCAAATGTTTTCTTAGAGGGGGTTCATACTAAATGAGGCACTCGAGGCTATATCCCAGTTTTTAAATAGATGTATGGAAAGTATGAGTCTGTTTTCTATATTTCAAGGTTTTTTTTGAGGCCATATCTCTCCAGATTGACAAGACAGTTTACTCTCAGTTGGGTTCCATGGCTGTCATTTTCTCCGAGGGATGTATGGAGGTACTTGAGGCTGTACAGTGCTGGAGCTCTGCAGGGCAGAGCCATCTTGTTCCTGTGTGTCCTCTCATGTTTCAGCTGAGTGGAGTCTCCTTTGGGTCTGATTGAATCCCTGGTCCTGACTTACTTTCCTATTTTAAGGCAAAGTTCTTTTTTATTTCTTTTTTTTCCTGCAAGGCTGCGCATAGCTTCATCTGCATATAGTAATAATTTTTTACATAGATATTCTTTGACATCCCTTGGAAAGCTTTTGAAAAAATACCAAGAGAATCAGGAAGCAAGAGGCAACAGACAGAAGGATGAGGAAAGAGAGAGAGAAGAGGGAGTGACTGCAATGTCTAAATGCTCTGCCTGTAAGATGAGTGTAGCAACCAGTACCCGCAGGGTGATGGACTTAGGACCAGGGGGCAGCAAGATTTATATGTGGGGGATAACTGAGAGGTCAGGAGAGGCAGCATTGTAGAGGAGGAAGCAGTAGGTGCTGAGAAACCAGCCTCTGCCCGTGGTGTCCTCAGAGTTTCTTCCAACACTCTTCCCCAGTCACTTGGTTCTGAGTAGTTCCAGGCTGCCCCGTGTTACAGTTTCACTCTGCAGTCTGGCTCAGGCCCTGGCCTGGAGATGGTGCTCGTGGAGCGTGTGTTAGAATTGGGGGAAGGGCTTTCTGAGAAAGGACCCTACCCCCACCCCCACCCCAGGTCCCCCCTTCCCTCCCAGCAAGTCTCTCACAGCATCTTGCCCCTTGCCCAGGTCGTGTGGATCACTGCCACGTTGCCTTACTTCGTGCTGTTTGTGCTCCTGGTCCATGGCATTACGCTGCCCGGTGCCTCCAATGGCATCAGCGCCTACCTGCACATCGACTTCTACCGCCTGAAGGAGGCCACGGTCAGTTCCTGGTGATGACCCAGCCTGGGACCAGGGTGGAGGGACTGTGCTCAGGGCAGGCAGTGATGGAAAAACCTGGTTCCAGCTCTGCTCCAAACTTGTGGTGTAGCTGTGAAAAGGTCCTCTTTTCTCTGATCTGCAGCTTCCCTATGAGCTAAATGCAAATTTGCCCCCAACAGTCTCCATAATCCCATCCTGCTCTGACAGCCTGGGCTTCTGTGGTCCCCGAGTGGCCTTCAAGGACAGTGGTACTGTGGGAAGGGAGCAGAATGTCCTTAGTGCTTATTCCTGTCCCATGCCCACGGCATCTTAGCCCACTCTGGACACCTCTTTCCTATTTTTACTCCTTAGTTTTCAACCCTGGCCTTTGCCACCATCCTATAATGTCTACCTAAGGAGCAGCCTCAGACAGCAAGGAGAGCTGGACCTGTCACCTCTCCCATGCGACAGCCTCCTTTGGCTCCTCATCCTGCCCAGAGACCCAAACTGCAAGGAAAGAGAGTGACTTTAAGAGCAGATTCAAAGTGGTTTGGTGAAGGTGGGAGCAAAGCCCATCTTGGAGAAAGCTGATGCCTCGAGTGTGTCCCCCAGTGCTGGGAAGTGAGCCCAGGGCCTTCACTCTGAGCTACAGCCCCAGCCCGTTTTTATTTTTGATTTTGATACAGGGTCGCGCTGAGTCATTAAATTGACCAGGCTGGGCTTGAACTTGTGGTCCTCCGTCTCAGCCTGCCAGAGTGCTGGTGTCATAGGCCTGCATCACCAGCCCAGCTTGAGCATATTCAAACAATGGCTCAGATATTTCTAGCTTTCTCTTGCAGGTCCCCTCAGGGAGAAAACTGACTTTTTTTCCCACTCACATTTTTCAAGGGCTTCGTTATGTTTTATTAAATCCCACAATAATCCTGACAGACAGCAGCACCACAGAATCTGGAGGATGCATCCCAGTGTGTCTCCCCTATAGCTCACGTCCCAGGACACCACCATGTCCTAGACCAATGTTCAAGAGAAAACCTATTTCTGTACATAACTGACAGATAACAGAGCACAAGGCATGACTCAGCCTTGTAACTGTAAAAAACAGCAGACTTCCCTTTGTTCAGCAATTCTTGAGTTGTCCCCAGCCACTCAGACATGTAGAAATAAGCTCTGAACAGTGTCAAGCCCTTAGCTCTATCTGCCCCCTCGAATTGCCTCCTGCATTATGCCCTTTTTGCAAAGTTTGGGAAACCTGGAATAATGTAAGTGGGAGATGACAGAATTCCTCACCACTCGCGTCTGAATTCCAGCTCTTCGTTAGTGTAGAATAGGTAGAATTTATAATTATCTCTATTATGCAGAAGAGAAATCTGAAATATTAGAGAGGGGAAATTGATCAAGGCTGCTAATGAAACAAAGAAGTGGCTCTTCTAGCCTCCAGCCATCTACTTTCATCACCCAAAGGATGGAATAAGTAAACTTCATTGCCTCCCCAGGCCCACTGACTGTGGGCTGGTAGAAGACTATGAGAATCCTTATTCCTTTCTGTATCTGTCTTCGTTACTTGCGAGATGAACAGAACCCTTTGGTCTTACCTGGTCAACATTTGAGCTTAGAGATTTCAGTTTATTAACTTTCTTTGAAAAGCAGGATATTAATTGATCCAGTAGGTTCCATCAGGGATTTCATAAGTACCCAAGGCTGGGAAATGCTAAGGGGGCCCCAGCATGCTTTGAGGGTCAGGGAGTTGCTATTATGGCCTGTCAGGGCCTCCCCAGGGCCTCCTGCCCCTTCTCAAGCAGTAAGGTAGTTCAGATGCATAGGAAAGAGAGGGTGATGATTTTTGCTTACTGGTTTCAGGTATGGATTGATGCTGCGACCCAGATATTTTTTTCCTTGGGGGCTGGATTTGGAGTCTTAATTGCATTTGCCAGTTACAACAAATTTGACAACAACTGCTACAGGTAAACTCCTTTTCAGAATTCTGGAAAAAAAAAAAAAACCCAACTCTGAAATCCTGGGAATTAGCCCTTTCTAGGATAGGAGAGAGGGCTGTGCCTGGCTGGTAGTCAGCTGTCCTTGAACAAACCCAAATTTCTTCTTGTGGATGCTGCCGCTGGTCATTCCCTGAACTCTGGTGTGGCCTATGAGTCCTGATGAGCACCTTTTACTCCAGAATGCCTTTGACACAGGGGCTGAGCTGGGGAAGCTGAGGCCACCAGTGACAGGATATCATGGTGATGTGCAGCTGGGCACAAGAGCGCCAGGAGCCTTTCCAAGCAGATGGTGCTGCTTGACTCTGTCCATCAGTTGCCCAGACAGTCAGGGGTGGAATGACCAGGCTGGTGAGGTCTGGCTCAGTCAGAGGTAAGACTGCAGGGCAGACAGGAAGTCAGAAGATCTGCCCCAGCGCAGATCAGGAAGCGCTTAATGTTGCATCCCACAGGCCCAGGGTTGTGAGGACTTTCAAGATGGATAGATTTGGGCCAATATTCATCTCTCTAACTAAGGCTTAAGGCAGAATCCCAGTGACTTAGGCACAAGAAAGAGTAGGATGAATGCGTTGCCATCCCAACAGGACAGGCTATAGAGGGTGAGGGCATGGGATGTTCAGGCCACCGCTAAGATATCAGCAAGATCCTGAGGGGCTTTGGAGGCTAACCCAAGAGGCATAGCTGAGGATAGGACAGGAGTGGACAGTTGGTATAGTAGGAAGCACGTGAGTGAAGACACGGATGGTGCGTTTGTGGACCAGCCAGTTGACTTGGTTTAATTTGCTCAAAGAGTGCATGTTGGGAGTTAGGAAAAAGTAGCAGAGAAGAAAGCTCGTGTCATCTTAGCAAAGGTCTTACGTGGCCGGCTGAGGAGTGGGGAAGCCTTAGGGAGCCGTTGAAAGTTTGTTGAAGGAGGCTTGTGACTCTATTCCCTAACAAGAGTTTGACACCAATATCTGGTATCAAACTATTCCATCCATAGTACATCTACCTACTTCCTGCTACAGTAGGCACCAACACAGTGATAGCCGGGCTTGGGGTCCATGTAGCAACAGGGCAGTGAATGGAGAGATGGCATTTGGAGCAGGGTCCAAGTTGAAATTTTTATAAGTGGCCAATTGTCCATTGATGGGCTAGGGTGGGGGAGTCAGGTGGACTTGAAGTAACAGAACTTCTTTCCCCAGGGATGCCCTACTGACCAGCACCATCAACTGCGTCACCAGCTTCATCTCTGGATTCGCCATCTTCTCCATTCTTGGTTACATGGCACATGAACACAAGGTTAACATTGAGGATGTTGCCACTGAAGGTGGGTGGGCAGACCACTTTGACTTCAGTCTATGGAGGATGGAAAAAACCCATTTGATTCCAGGCTGCATAGCTCTTCTGTGGCTGTAGGACTGTGAGAGCTGGCTGTGGAGGTTTCTACTCCACCTGTTGGATGGACTGTCCTTTGGGGATGCTGGGAGGAATTCTAGGCAATCCGGGTCTCCGCACACCATGTGTGTAATAGAATCTTCTCCTGATTTGGGCTGAAAGGAACAGAATTTTGAGTTTTCATTCTGTGCCAGCACCTGTGATAACCACTTGGCTCTATGTCTTAGTCTACTTCTGTTGCTACAGCAAAATACCTGAGGCTGGGTGATATATACAAAAAAAGTTCTATTAGTTCACATTTCTGGTGGTTCAGGAGCATGGCACTAGTGTCTGCTAAGCTTCTCATGAGAGTAATGTATTATTAACTCATAACAGAGAGGATGAAGGGGAAGCAACCGCATGTCGATGGAGCTAGCTATTTAGGGTAGCCCCACTTTATAATAATTCACTCTCCAGAAAGAAACCAACCCAATCACTAGAGAGTGAGAACTTACTCCCATGAGAAAAACACGAATCCCTCAAACAACCTGATGATCTCTTTAAGGCCCTCTCACTGCTCTGCATTGCCCTATTGGTGACCAAGCTTCCACATTAATTTTGTCAGGAACAAACTATATTCAAACCATAGCAATTCATTTCCATTCTCATAAGGCTGAGTCATGTGTTAATAGATTTATTTTAAAGATGATAAGAAAACTGAGACTCTGGAATAAGTAGGTGACCTGAGGCCACCAAACTGGTGAGTAACTCTGACACCCAAACTCCAATAGTCTGACTCTGATGCCTGTGTCCTCTTCCACTGCTTTTTATATTTTTCTTGCCACACAAAAGCTGAGTGCTGAGGAGGGGCTGGTTCTAATGGATTCTCATGACGATAAGCTTTTGAGCATGAGACTGGATCTTTTATGATACACAGAACAAAGTATTTGCAGCACTCAGTTTATAGCTCTCCAAGCAAGGTGCTGTGTTCTCTACCTGGATTGATTGAGGTCAACCTCTTTAATGAACAGGTTTTGTTTGTCAGCTTGTTGTTACTATAACAAAATACCTGAAACAATCTAGCTTTAAGAAGAATGGCTAGTTTTAGCCCATAGTTTGGACTGATTGGCTGTCTTGCTTTAGGCCTATACTGAGGCAGCATGGTGTGAGCCTGTGTGGAATAAACTATGCACTTCATGGCTGAGATGCAAAAAGGAGAGAGAGAAGAGGGGCTGGAGTCCCAAGATTTCCTTCAGGCGCATGGCCCCAAACAGTGGAGGGCCTCTCACAAGGCCTCACTTCTGAAAGTTTCCACCACCGCAGAGTAATACCAGGCTGGGGAGTAAGCCTTTAACACAAGGGGGTTTTGGGACATTAAAGACAGAAACAATATCATAGGTAAACTCTAAATTTATTCCAACATCATCTGTTACCTATAGACTTTTTGTGCTACCACTTGTGATTGGCCGAGGTTCTGGGGCTTTGCGCAAGCAGATTGGGCCCAAGGAGTCTTCTCTGTTATCTGCAGTTATGACCCACAGTCCCAGCCCTGTCGTTGATAAGGTCCTTTTTTCTTTCTCCAGGAGCTGGGCTCGTGTTCATCCTGTATCCAGAAGCCATTTCTACTCTTTCCGGATCTACATTTTGGGCCATTGTGTTTTTCATCATGCTCCTGGCTTTGGGCCTTGACAGCTCAGTGAGTGACCCTGCTCCTAGGGCCTGAGTCTCACCCCCAACCATACACAGAGTCCTTAGCCAGAAATTCTCACTATTTGGACCCCTGGTTAAGAACTGTTTACAAAGGCCTTATTTAAATACAAACAGGTAAATGAGTCTTGCCTCAAAAAAGATAAGACTCAGGCCACAGTAGATAACAGTAAGAATCCCATTAGCATCAGGGGAATGCAATTCAGAAGACTTCAGAGAAACCAGCCCCATATTCTCCTCTAGACAAGGAAACAGAATTCCCAGAGAACATGGGGATAATCTTGTTCGCTAACGAAATACTTCCCCATTCCTAACAGTTTATCACCACTCAGCAACAAAACAGTTTAAACTCATTAATTTCTTAGATCCTTTCATGTCACCTATATATATATGATTGATTTTCCTGACATCAATTTGTCTGTGTCCATCCTTTACATATCATGTGTGAGGTTTGCAAACAATCTTGGGGTAGGGCTGGCCAATCAGCTTCCTCTCACTGCCTTTCTTTTCCTTTGTTATACACACTGGGAAGTTTTCTGAGGCTGCTCCTAGGCTCTGAGGTTAAGAACTGGTTTAATTAACTGTGTCTACCTCCAGGAGAGAGGAGTGTGGAGGCGTGCCCGCTTTCTGTCTGCCATAGCAGTGGCTAATGAGGAATGCGTGTGCCTCTAGCAGTGAGACCCTTTCAGACCCAGGGATCTGAGGTGACCCCGGTTTGATAACTAGAAAAGCAGCTTAAAGTCCCTGAAGCTCTTCTTTGGTGGATGTTTCCAGAAGATCTTACTGAAACACAAATGTGTCACTTGGGTAATGCATTTTACCTGCTTTCTTCTCTTGAGTTCATCAGTCCCCACTGCAGGCTGAGCGGCAGGAGGCAGGTCCCTTTCCTTTTGTCTTTCCACACACTTTCCGAGTTTGGGTGAGACCAGGCAAAAGGGGAAGAGGAGAGGGGGAGGAAGGAGAATCTGCTGAGTTCTCGCGAGGCCAACAAGCAGCCAGGGCGCCCCGTGTCCCAGGTCTCAGGAGATCCGAGGTAGGCGGGGCCTGCGACTGAGATCTGGAGAGACCCTCACTCCTGCTCACCACCTCCTTGGTTCCCTCCAGATGGGGGGCATGGAGGCTGTCATCACAGGCCTGGCTGACGACTTCCAGGTTCTGAAGCGACACCGGAAACTCTTCACCTTTGGTGTCACCTTAAGCACCTTCCTTCTCGCCTTGTTTTGCATAACCAAGGTGAGGAGGAGCTGGGTCCTTTGTCATCTGGAACTTTTGGGACTGTGTTTGAATGAAGTTAGGAGATTTCCAGCCTTGGACCTGAGATGTCTGGGGCCAGGCTGAGCCCAAAAAGAACCAAGACGATCCAGCACCACCTTTAACCCTGTGGCCTGATTCCTCCTGGGTAGACCCAAGCTATCTCCCCCTGCCTCTGAGCCTGAGTATTCCCAGGCAGCTCTGTTAAGTGCTCATTGATTTGGGGCAGCAAAAGTCCCTTGGACACTCATCTCACTGTTACTAGCTGAGACACCCATCCTTACAGCCCGTGGCCTCCACAGGCCTTGGAAATGATGCAAATACATAATGTCATCTACATAGCACCACAACCTTGTCACCTAAGTTCTCAGACATGGTTCCCCTGAGCAGCTGGGGCAGGAAACGGGTAAGATTTGATGGACACAACAATTGGTGGCCATTTATAGCCTAAGGTGGCCTCAGGCCTTTTCTGTCCACCCCCCCCCCCCCCCCCAGGGTGGAATTTACGTGCTGACTCTACTGGACACCTTTGCCGCGGGCACCTCCATCCTGTTTGCTGTGCTCATTGAAGCCATAGGAGTCTCCTGGTTTTATGGTACGTGAGCATGTGGCAAAGCCTCGGGTCCCCAGTGCTTGTGGAGCCCCTTCACTTGGAGATGCAAAGGGGCTCTCCATTCCCAGGGCAGCCACCTGGGTCTCCAGTACCGAGGGGCCACTAGTTGGGAACAAGCTTCCCCATGCCCAGCTCATCTTTGAACAGTCTACCTTTAGCGGGAGGCTGCCAGGACCCCTGAAAGCCCCTAGTGTCAGCATCTGAGAAGGACCCAAAGGGAGCCAGTTCTCAAGTCATAGTATTTGATATGGGGTTACCAGATATGTTAGCAAACAAAATGCAAGATTCCCAGCTAAACATGAATTTCAGATAAACAAAAATAATTTTGTTTTGTGTAAATGTGTCCCCAATATAGAATGCTAGCATTGGGCATACTTATATCACATATTAGTTAACTGAGTTTCGGACTTAACTGAATGTCTTGCATTTTGTCTGATAAACTTATTCTACAGCTGAAGTGAGAAAATATTTTATGTACTGTCAAATATATTGTAATCGTTCATTTCCTTTTGCATATGTCATCAAAGTGTCAGTCTTTTTCTATTTTTGGGGGGACAGGTTATAGGAGCCTCACCCCTCCTTATCTGGTTGCAGTCAGGACAGACATGTGGCGGCAATGACTGTGTGTATAAGGCTGTCATTTTCCAAGAAGGAGGGAAAGCCCAGGTTTAGGAGTCAGGGCAAGCAGGCTCTGTAGCTCAAGAGAAGCTCCCTCACCTCTCTGAGCACTGGTTTCTCTCTTACAAACTAATCAGGTGACATAGGAAAGAGGCCACTGTCCTTAAGTTGGCCCTCTTCCTGTTCTTCATTAGCAAAGGGCTCATCCCGAGGCCTTCTAGGTCCTGCCAAGTCACTGCCATGCTGTCTGTTTGGGCCCAGAACCACATACGTTCTGGGTACTGGTCTCTGAAGTTCACTGTGACAGGCCTCTCTGTTCCCAGGTGTGGACAGGTTCAGCAACGACATCCAGCAGATGATGGGGTTTAAGCCGGGGCTGTACTGGAGACTGTGCTGGAAGTTCTTCAGCCCTGCCTTTCTGCTGGTGGGTGGCCTGTGGCGGGGAAGCCCCGTTGGGGGGTGAGGGGGGGCGGTCAGCTGGGTATGTTTGCTTCCAAGGGGAGGAGGCACCAGAATCTCTCAGCCCGAGTCACCCCGGTGTGAACCTTGGGAAGCTCAGCCTGTTGATACTGTGGTGGGCTGCGGCCCTAGTGGGGTGTCTCCTGACTGGGACCAGGACCCTGGGGGACTGTTGTGCCAACTCTAAAGTCACTTTCTGTTCTTCCCTTCCTCTGCCTGCCCCCTGTTGTTCTGGCCTCCATGGTATTATTTACCCCTTTATTTCTTCTTTTCTTCACCTCCTTTCTCATGTTTCCCTCTCCTGTACTCCCTCTCACCCACGCTCTTCGTGTCTCTCGCCTTTCTCGGCCCCACACGCTTTCTCTCTTCTCCTAGTTCGTGGTGGTGGTCAGCATCATCAACTTCAAACCGCTCACCTACGACGACTACGTCTTCCCTGTGTGGGCCAACTGGGTCGGGTGGACCATCGCCCTGTCGTCCATGGTCCTGGTTCCTGTCTACGTCGTCTACAAGTGCCTCAGCATGCGAGGGTCCCTTCGGGAGGTGAGCTCCAGGCTGGCCACAGGGGCCTGGAATGCGAATCAACATTCTTATGGGGCTGAGACAGTAGGGCACAGTGACAAAGTCCCGTTATTGTGCCACTGAGCCCCAGTTTCCATATCTGTAATCCGAGGCTAGCACTGCGTACCTTGAAAGAGAAAAGGAAGTGCTTAGCACGATGCTTAATGTTGTGTAGGAAGTGCTCAATGCATGCGATCTGCTGTCGCCTCTGCTGCTCCTACTACTGTCTACAGGAGAAAGCGAGGCTCAGCCCTCAGATTCACGGAGGATTGGCTCCTAAATTGGGCTCACTTTCATCTACTCTTCGAATATTTGTTATGTCTCCGGATGTTCCAACTGTCCCTGTCTAAGCCTGCTGTGATCTGATCTTTGTGGCTTTATTTGCCAATGTTCTAATCACAGTGATAGAATCATTGAACCTAATCTAAAGTAGAGATTTCATATTTTCTTTTTTTAACATCTAAGCATCACATGCGTGCAGCCCCCGACCTCCGACAGTAATTTTCTTTATTCTGAATTTGTGTCACTCCTGTTATTTGGTGTTAAAATGTCCTTTCTTTTCTACACTCACGGTGATAGTCTTTCTTTCATAAGGATAGTTTGTAAAGATTTCATCCCTTCCTTCTGTCACCCACTCATTTGACAGGTATTTATCGAGAATCTAATATGTGCTTTGCAATCTACTAGGCGCTAGACAAAACCCCCTGACCTATGGAGCGCCTGTGGTAACGAGAAGAGGCATGTAGGGCAGCGGGCCGCCTGACAACCTAGGGGAGAGCATCCCCAGCAGCGTGGGTCATGCCCTTCGCCCCATTCCTTGGCTTGTATTTCCTGTCCATGAAGCTTCTGTCCTGGGCCACAGGGAGAATCTGTGCACAGTGAGCTCATCCTGGACTCTGCAACTAGGACCTGAGCTTTCATTTCTCATGTGCTAGGTGTAGGGACGGCTCCCCAGGACCCTGGAGGAGCTGTTGGTTCAGAAATCACACTGAGTCCTACCTGTGTCTGCATCGTGGGATGCCTGCCCGATCTCACTCACTGTCTATACCCTCACTTGTGGTCTTACTGTAGCACTTACTGGTTTGCATTGACTTGTGTGTGTCTGCTCGATGGCAGTGCCTTTCGTGGGCTCAAACGTCCCCTTAAGCAGAGACTGTGTGGGTCTCCTTCACGTCTAGATCCACAAGGCTGTCAGTGTCTGGCGGTGGCTGCAGGAGCAAGCACTGGAAGGACCAGCTACCCGAGCAAGGGCAGGTGTCTCGTACAGATTTATGTGAAGCTTTGGGTTCATGTAGCAGAGGGCTAAATCTCCGATATCAGCTGGGTCTCTGGGAAAGTGTCCCTGGGCCAGACTGAGACCCCCTCCTTTTTCTCTCCTCATAGAGACTGGCATATGGCATCACACCGGAGAACGAGCACCACCTGGTGGCTCAGGGGGACATCAGGCAGTTCCAGGTAGGTGCGGCCTGGACACTGAGGTGGGGTTGCTACATGGGGAGGGTCCTTTGCTGTTCTCTGCTAGTACCTGCACCCATGGCAAGACCACACAGCCAGAAAACCCAGAGTGTCTGTGGGCTATGGTGCTGGGGTGAGGGAAGAGGGGTGCCTGTCCTCTGTCCTACCCAGCTTCTTCCTGCCTCTCTGTTCCTTGGTCCCGGGATGCTAGTTGCCCAAGTTCTCCTCCACTCTACTCTGCCTCTATGAATTGCCACCACAGAAACTAGGCTGAAAATGTCTTATCTTGAAGTCATTGGCCTAAGTTCTATCGCTTCTCTACGTGTCAGGATTGGGGGACCAAGAGGCACCTGGTGAGCAGTGAGGGCCTCCCCCTTTGTGCTTCCTAGGTCTCGGTGGCAAGTAAGACATCAACCTGCCTGTCCTCTGAAGGCTATCAAGGGGACAGGTTGATGTCTGCACCCTCTCTGCTTCCTGCTGCTCGTCGCCCCCACCCTCTGCACAGCCGCCCTTGATCCCCTTGGCCCCTACCTGTTCTGGCCCTGTCATAGAGACTTTGCCATCTTTCTCTGCAGTGGCGGCACTGGTTGGCCCTCTGAGCCTGTCGCTGAGGAGGAGGAACCTGCCACGCCCGGGTCTAGGCCAAAGACCTCCGCCTCGCTCCCACCCAGGACGCAGTTTGGATTCCTCTCTTGGAAGATGTCCTTTCCAACCGCCTTTTTTTCTTGGTTACAAATGACTTATTAGCGACTCTGACTTTTGTTTCTCTTTTGTCCGTGTGGCCAGAGGGCTGTGCACGTGGAGGAGTGATGAGCCTGAAGGAGGAGAGGAGAGGAGGAAGCAAGGGCATCGCTTCTAGGGACGTTTTTTGAGGGGGCGTCTCACCACGTTGGGAGCCCAATCAAACCGAAGCTCACGGCTCAGGCAGAACCCCCATTTACTCGTACCTTGGGCCACAGAAGGAATCGTAAGTTCACTAAATGTGAAAAAAGAGAGGTTTTTGATCAGACACCAGAAACCCAACAGAGTCCAGCAGAGTTTGATGTGTGCGTGGGGAGGTGTTTACAGGCCCTCCCCTTCTTGCCACCAAATCAGCGCTCTGGTCTCAGAATCTCATTCTTGGAGTTTCAATTTATTGATCAGTGAGTGGATAGATGCCATGGCGGGGGGGGGGGGGGGGGGGGGGGGGGGGGGGGGGGGGGGGGGGGGGGGGGAGAGAATCTTGAACATAAACCTTCATATTTAGTTTGCATTCTGACTAACCTGAGTTTGATTTGTAAGCTTTTCAGAGTGTTCCTCGGGCTGAGGATTGAGAGTTACAGATGGCAGGGAGGAGCGTAGATGAACCACAGTGAGCAGGTCCCGCAGGTGTGTCGGCACCACGTAACTGATGGGGCCACTAGGAAAACTACGCCTACTGAGGCCACATGCTGTTCTTACTCCGTGAGGGCCTACCTGTGGTTCCTGAGACTTTCTTAGGGAAATGGGGCAGAGACTCAGGGAAGCAAGATGTGTGTCTACACGGGACTTGCTGCTGTTCTTATGTGGATAGGTGGATGCCTGAGAGCCATATAACGGGATGCCTTAGTCATTTATAGTTCATGAACACCCACAAACTGCTCCTGGGGACCTCAGCACAAACCAGACATTCTGAGTGATTGAAAGTTGACTGCGAAAGCTCCCTTTGTCTCTCACGGTAGACTAGACACGGCACCACGCAGGCACCCACACAGTCACTGCTTAAGGGGACATTTGAGCCCATGAAAGGGACTACCATTGAGCAGACACACACAAGTCATTGCAAGCCAGTAAGTGCTACAGTACATACACCTCATAACTTGGTCGTGAGAGGAAGATAATCTGAGTGAAGGAACAGTTAGGTGGATTTAGGAAATCTGTTTAATTCTGGTACTAATTGCAAACAGTGCCCTCTTGTGGTGGGGGTGGTGCCTTTTAGTTCAGTGAAAGGTGTTGGGAAACTGTTGGCGTTCGGTTGAGATTTCTGTTTATGGAGCGAGTCTCTTATGCCCTCGTTGGAAATCTAGAATGATGGTTCTTTATTTTTATTGTAGAAGCTCTTGTTGCAGAACTTTGGGGCAAGAAAAAAGAAGAGAGAGAAACCACTTCACTTAAACTGGGAATGTTGATGAGGGGTTGTTGAGCGTGTTCTATGACTAAGGCCAGAAAGTCTGTGAGTCCACAGGATGCTGCAGGAAGAGGACAAGGCAAGGCTGTCTAGAGACAGGGTATCCAGGAGGATGGCTTATCTCTGGGGTCTTAGGGTTTCGCTGCTGAGTTGAGGTCCTTAGGATACACTTTAAAGAGGAGATATCATTAGGTGTCCAGTTCTTCCATATAAAAAGGCCAGCTGAAGGCTTCAGACACCCCATGTGACACATATTGGACCCTTGGAAAGGGTGAGGCCAGTTGCTCATGAATGCAGGGGACCAGATGCAGGTCTGGGCCCTTTAACAACCAAGATTCCTCCTGTGAGTGGCGGTTCCTTCCTAGACATGTTATCATTGTGTCCTTCTCCTCTTCCTTCTTCCTCTTCTATCTTTTTCAAAGCGCTTTCACCAAGTTGCCTCCCAGCTGCCCCGTGAGGACAGCAGGGTTGGCTCCGATCTCCCCCATTTCCCTTGCCAGAAAACTGAGGTCCAGCATTTCAGTCCCTGCTGCTCCAGGGATTGCAGCTTCAAGGGATCAAGTTGGGGCCTCATGAACATACCCTGGTTCTCAGCCCAGACAGCTTGGGGACACTGGGCACCATGCAACCCATTCCACCTAGCAGAACCCACAGGTGCCCATCCAGGACAAAGGAGTGTTTCTTAGACAAAGGACAAATGTGTGGGAAGAGGGGAAGAGGGGAACGGATAGCATTTACTCTGGTGTACTTGTTTGCCAGGCAGGAGATTGTTTAGTTGCTACACTCTCTTTTGATGAAAGTGACCACTCTTTGCCCAGTGGGCCTGGGAGTCTAAGTCATCCTGATTGTTCTAAGAACACACTCAGAAAGATCTCTGTGCACTAGACCAGAGAGAACCTGTGATTTTCTCTTTGTTACCTGCGTGTGACCCTTCTGCCTGCAGACTTTATCCCAGGGGCTTATCAGAGGCGTGGTGCTAGCTGGATGAACAGCAAGCCAACGTAATGGTGCTGCCTTGTCAAAAAGTTGGTACCTGAGTATAAGATAAATGGAAGTGGTTTCTGGCTCTAAACCCAGGTATCATGGGAGGTGGGGGACTCCCAAAAGCCTTAGAGTTTCTCACGAAGTTCTAGAAGATCATCTGGGTTTACCTTTCCACCCATGCTCAGCAGAGAAGGAGTATGTACTGTGTCATAAGTAATGCTTGAATTCTTTTTTTGTATTTTTTTAAATAGCAAAAGTCACCCAGGATCAGGGTGCTCCTGTGTACTGTATATGACACTTGACACTTTTGATATTTTACTAGGTTTTTAAAGTATTATTGTTTTCCATGAAATGTAGGATATCTGTTTAAGACCATGATGTTGACATCTGTCTTCTTAGTGGCTACTTATTAAGCATCCACATGCTTGTCTTCACTCTAGATGCAAATGAGACAAAGGGGAAGAGGAGTGGCTAACTCTTGCCAAATATCCTGACGAATGAATGAATGTCCCTAAACTGCCTTAATTTTCAGAGAGGGTCCATGCCTGGGTGGGGCCAGTCTCCTGCTGTATGGTCTGTTTTCCAGCTTTGATCATGGAAAAGCTGAAGCATTCTTACCAAAGAAGCTATTTCCGAATAAAGAATCCCAAAGGACTTATTTCATATGCTTGTTTATTTTTTGAAAGATACAGAATGAAAAACAACAGAGAGGGTACATGGTACGGTAGAAAAGCCAGAGCATTTTGGCTTGCACAGAGATGGGGCTCAGCAGACTAGTCCGTGGGCTGGGGAGAACGGCTTCACTTCTTTGTAACTTAAGGTTCTTTGTTTGTAAAATCAGGGGTTGAATCAGAAAACGAGGTCCTATCTCATTAAAAAACAAAACACCAACAACCAAAAAACCCTAGCATCTGTGGTAATATTCTTGTTCTGAATTTTCAGTGTAGAAAGTACATCACTTCCTGTAGGGTTTTCCAGAACAACCCCGCCACCAATACTCTGTGGAGCTTAGAAATATTGGAACTTTGATTTTTCTAGAGTTTGTCATTCTTCAGATTTTTTTTTCAGCTTATGCCAGAAACACATAGTGTTTGAAGAAATGAAACAGACAGCTCTTCTGGTTTTAGACATGTTTTACGAAACTTGGGGGTGATACTGCCAGATCCTTGCAAGTCCTGAGCCCTGCAGCTCAGTCCATATGCAGCACTGCTGCTACTGGTGAGCAGGAAAACATTCTGGGGCTGCCTGACCTGGTCCCTCTGTCTCTCTGCTTCTGTGTAAATACAGACTGTTTCAATAGGGTTCTGTTTCTGTCACGGGTGTTCTAATGTTGTGCAAATCTCTATTGTCTGGCTTGAATTTATTTTGAAAATCGTTCTCTTCATGGAAAAGTAAGTGTACAGAATAATAAACAATATTTCCCATGCCATGTATCTGGTCATGATGTTTTGAATGCTTTCTCCCATGAAGGTAAAAATGTTATGAATGAGACAGTGGATTTATTGGCAATCAGCGCCCGGTCAGTAGAGACGAGCTTTTGGTCATAGTGGACCACCTTTCACCCTAGTAATTCTTTGTATTACCCATGCAACAGGAGTTTAGAGGATCAGGTCATGTAATTTTAGCCCTGATATTAACATACATTTTGTGTGCGTGCACACATGCAGAATGAATACAAGTAACGACAGGTTTGCTTATCTAGTTGACTTATTACCTAATTGACTTATTATCTTATTACATCTAGGGTTAGCTTAAAGAAGCACAATGTTGAATGTGCAATTCAGTGCACATGTAAGCTTCTTCTAAGACACCTTCACACTCGGGCCTTGGAAGTTGGTTTCTCTCATTGAGGAATATGGGAATGGACACATTTATTTTTAATGCAGGTCAGCAGGTGGAGGGCGACACCACTCCCATGGAGGTGTTATGAAATAATGACCCTGTGCCTTTAAGGCTGCCGGAGATTGGGTGCTGGGCCCCAGACCTGGCTGGAGGCAACCAGCAAGATTAAACCAGAACAGAGAATGGACTGCTGCTGGGAGTAGCGAGCTCTCTGGCACTGGAACTGTGCAACCAGGCAGGAGGCACCACCTCTTTATAGGGAGGAGGCTCAATATCACACAGAGACTGAGGAGACAGGTTGCTGAATCTCTGGGCTTCCTTCTGTTTGGAGCTTCTGGACTCTTTCAGACAGCCCTCAGTGCAGCCTTATGCACGGCCAAGAGAGAGGCAACACACGCATGTCAAGCATCCTGGGGCGGAGAGTGGTTTAACCTGTCAAGCTGGAGTTGAGCTGACATCCCCAAGAGGGTAATATCACTCCATCTTTTGGTTTCAAGGCAGACTCAAGTTAGGGTGTATTACAGAGTCTCTCACTACAGGTAGGTGTGTTTCTGGCATTCTTCTCATGCGTGTGAAGTGTCCCTGAGGGCACCCAAGCCTGAAGAGTAGGGCAGCTCTTCTAAGGATGTGGGGGTTCCCAAGGCTCGCATATGGGGTGGGAGAAGCCAGAACAACATGATGGATTATGAATCTCATTTTCAGCACCTGGTGGGCTTTTAAATTATTGCTAAATTTAATTGTATTTAATTGTATTGTCCAGCTTGAGAGATTGCATAGTTTCCCTTCTTTCTTCTTCCCAAAGGCGCTGAGGTAGGTAATCTCTCTCTAGGCCTCAATTTGTTTACCTGAACAATGGACCAGGATTTGTGGAGACCAGATATTTATCAATGGGCTTCTACACATTTCAGACCCTTCTGAGATTCTATGCAAATCTTTGTTTGGATAGGTTCATGTCCCATTTTCTGGAGAAAAGATGCTTGTATCTACAGGATTTTCAGATGTTTAAAATTCGCCAGAATATATAGTCAGCCCATCTTTGTCACAGTTTCAGTATCTGCAGATTCAACTGAGGATAAAAAATGATTAGAAAAATGCGTTTGTACGGAATGCATGCAGATTATTTTCCTTGTTACTATTTTCTAAATAGTTCAACATAATGGCTATTTACAGAGCATTTATATTGTGTTAGGTACCACAGTTAATCTAGAGATAATTTGAAGTATGCAGGGAGGGTATATGTAGGTTGTGTGCAAACATTTTATATAAGAGATTTGAGCATCCATTGATATCAGTGTCCTTGAGGAGTCCCGTACTCAGTGCCTCAGGGAGCAATGGTGTTACCTTTGGGAACTCGCTCTTATTCTTCCTCCTCCTTTTCTTCTTCTTCTTCTTCTTCTTCCTCTTCCTGCTCCTCCTCCTCCTCCTCCTCCTTCTCCTACTCTTCCTCCTCTTCTTCATCTTCTCTGTCTTCATCATCTTCTTCTTTTTGTGTGTTACTGGGGATTCAATCCAGGGCCTTTGCTATGAGCTACACCCTGAGCCCCTTTTTATTTTTATCTGAGGCAGGACCTTGCTAAGTTGCCTAGACTGGGCTTGAACTTGCAGTCGTCCTGCTTCAGCTTCCTAAAGTGCTGGATTTACAGGCCTGTACCACTGGGCCAGCCTGGGGCTTCTGTTCTAGGGATCCCTGGCATTGGGCTCTGCCTCCACACCATACTGAATAAGGATGTCAGCACAGCCCTTCTCAGAATTCCTGTCACCCAAATTCAGCTGACTTTTTATTTCAACCCATCCCACGTTAGTCACCTCATTTGTTTTCCTGATGCTAATCCTGCGAGGCAGCAGGAGCAGGAGCAAAGTGCCCACAGGGCAGAAGAGGCACTTGAGGATGGAGTCTCGACACAACCCACCCGGAGTCACACAGGGTTAAGGACAGCTGGGTCTTTCACACCTGGGCCATGGCTGTCCTCACAATTTTTAGTGCTGTTTGGGAATTAAATCTGGTTAGGAATAAGACAAGTTCTGACAGGTGCTCAGACGCACAGGAAAGGATAATAGGGCCCTGTTGACAAACAAGTTCATCTAATGAGGGCTTGTACGGAACTAGGAAGACGACTCTGTCACATGACCTCAAAGACGATGGTCCGAGTAGGCCTGGATAAGTGAATGAGGTTAGGGGTCAAGGCAAGGGAAAATCTCCATATCCCTAGTGACCCTCGGAGACCAGCTACTTTGAAGTTATAGTTGAGTTATTTGCATAACTCATTAATTTTTAGCTTTTTAAGCGATAACATGAGAATATTAGACTATGAGATTCTCTAAGGTTCTTTCTGATTTGGACTCTGTGAAATTCTAGAGAGCGTTCTCAGAGTTGATAGACTAACTTATACTAAGATGACACTTTGTCCGACAGATACCGATCAAGGTAGAATTGGCTGCCTTTCCTTCATCCTTTAGGTTTAGTGCAGGTTTGGCAAACTCTGTGAAGGCCTTTGTCCGAACTACTCAGTTCTGCTCTCGTAGTGGTAAAGCAAGTTTATTTCTAAAACAAGTTGCAGGCTGGACTGGGGATGCAGAAGGGTGGAGGATTTGCAGTTAGTTCACATCTGCTTGCCTGGCTGCTCATCCTCTCTTCCTTCCTTTCTACCTTCCTTCCTCCCCTTATTTTCCTGCTGTTGATCCTCAAGAACAAGCACATGTTCTTGTACATCCTGGGCTAGTGCTCTACCCTTGGGCTACACCCCACCCTCAGCTCTACTCCGCACTACTATTGAATCTCAGCCACTTGACCTAAGACTTCCAGGGCTGTCTTGCATCTGCAGGATAGACGTGAGATCCCTGTGGGAACAGCAGGAAGGTGAAGCAAGGCAGGGATCACTTAGGAGCAACCTGTGTGGAGCTGCAGTGGTCCAGTCCAAACCTAGGGTCATATCCTGGTTCCATCAGTCCATGCTGAGAAATCCTGGGCGAGTCGTGCCATATCCTTTTGCGGTGAGTGATCCTCTACAAAAGGGAATGACGAGAGCAGTCACCACCTGTAGGTGAAAGGATTATGTGCCCGTATTGTGTCTGGAGCTAGACCTGTCACACAGTTTACCACTTGGTATTTTGTCCGTGCCAGCTATGCGATGAACGCCTGTCTTCTCTTCCTCTCATCTGCCACTTCCCATTTCAAAGGCATCTCAGCTACAGCTGCATCTCATGTGGCCAGAACAAGCTATTATCTAGGTGCCATGGCTCATTCTCCCTAGAATGGTGTCCCTGGGGTTTGAATTAGGACTGAGTAGCCAATCTGAATATCCCTGGGCCCAGGTGTGGGGACCACTCGGGCAGGAGGTTTAAGTTTCAGGAAATAGCAGCCTCCCTTGCCTGTCTTGCAGGACCCAGCTGCCTTGCAGGTTCTCTGCTTCAGGTCCTTCTAGTCTAATGTCAAGGGAGACGATCCTTCAGCTGCCATGACCTCATCTGTAGCCTAGAGCAATGTGACCAGAGACTCCCCAAAGAGCTGGCAACTTACTGGGCTCTGGAGTCCTACTTGGAAGGTACCAGGTCTTTCAAGACTCAGGCCTGGGAAAGGTGGAGCTAGGCCTGAGTGTCAGGGCATGAAGGTAAGGCTGTAGGAATCTGGAGAGGCCACGCCTAATCCCAGTGAAAGTCTCAACAAAGACCGCGGCCTGGACATACCTAGGAGCACAGATCCATTGACCGTGTAGCAGAGAAGAGCTGCTAAATGAAGAGCATCCTTCACATCCCCACAGCTCCAGGATCAGGCCTGAGCCCGGCCTAGGACAGCAGGCTTGGGTTCAGAAAAGGAGAGGCCTAGAGAAGCTACACCCTGACCACACTCACCTCAGGATAGATGCCTGCTGCCACCCCCACCCACGCTCAGGATTCCAGTGTATTTCTTTTTTTGCATCACAGCTCTTGAACTCCCCTAGTCATCACTACTGAGCCCTACCTCACATCTTCAGGCACTTACCAATGACAACGCTGTATCACTGGGGAAGAGTGACCAGTGAGACAGAGTAACATCCACCCAGATTCTGAAGGAGCGTGGCAACTCTGACATGTCAAATGAGCGGTGGAGTCTGATCGGGGAGTGCCAGAGACAAGACAAAAGACTCCAGCTCCAAAGCGATACAGTCCTCTTCTTAAATTTTGGAACTGGAAAAAAAAAAAAAACAAAGCACAATGAATATCTGGCTTACTTTTAAAACTTAGTAGAAAGAGTGGGGCCATTTCACAGCCACACAAGCTTGGGCTGCCCTGAAGGACGCCCTTAGGAGCATCAGCACCTTGGACAAGGCCAATGGCCAATGCTGATGTTTGGCCAGGAAAGGCGTTGGCTTGTCTTGGGCCAGGCATTGCTTTTCCTGTTTACCAGCATCTTAAAAAATAAATAATCCACAAATGGATAGTATTCTCCTTCACACATAGGGCAGAATGAGACATAAAATAATTCACAATTTGCTAGAACTGGATTTTGGACGCAGAAGTGTGGTTTTCGTTTGTGCCTTTAACCAATATGATATTCCGTCTCTCCTGGTCTCTAGTCACAGGTGTGGCCCAGAACAAATATGGATCCTCCCCTACTTCCAACATCATCTTTAATTACCAAGGCACAATGCATAGGTAGATAAAAAAGATTGCTTGTGTGTGCATATGTGTAAGTTGTGCATACATGTGTAATTTGGAAACCTATATTATAGTTATGTGTACATGTTTTTATATATGTATTTTAATAAAATATATAAGTAATATGTGTATATTAGTACCTACAATGTGGTAGGGACCAAGTGTCTTCTGTTAGGTCAGGCTGGAACTGCATGTTAATGTTTGCCTATATCCAATTAGTCACATCCCGGTAATGAGGCAACTCCTAGCTATGGGGTGGTCTAAGGAGAAAAGAACATTTAGCTTCACATTGCTCCTCTGCGCAGAATCAGGGTTTCTTAAGAAGAGGAGGACATGAGAGAGGTGGTGATCATGGCCTCCCCCTCTGTGGTGCCTTGCCCTTGACTCCATCACCCACTAAGAACAGGAGAGACTCTGGGTAACAAGCATCATAGGCTGAGAGGCCACATTTTAAGGTCTTCTACGTCTAGCAGTTTGAGGTCATTTACTTTCTTGAGCTCAAGAGACAGTGATTCAGGATACGGGTCTTACAGGATGAGGACAGACATCCCTGGGGTCACCTTGGCATATCTAAGATGCTCAGTGATCAGACAGACTTCTGCCCACTCCAGTTTCCCTCTCCCTTTCCTGGTCTGACAGAGGCCTTGACCATGATAGAAAATTGCACTGTGGCCACCAGGTGGTGCCAACACACACTCCTGGGCTAAGCAGAGGCTGAAGGAGGCAGAGACTATGGGTGGGGTTGGGGGGATCTTTGTTTAGTGTACCTCTTGGAGAACTTATCTGATCCTTCCTGAAACAGAAAAAGGAAAAGCAATTCCTGTCTGGAGAAAACAATAGTTTGTTTTGTGTTTTTACATCTTGGATGAGTTCATTCATTCATCTGGGTGTTCAGAATTTCAGTTCTATTAACTACTGGGAGGGACTAGAGGAGGCAAGGAACAAAAGCACTGTCGTTGAGGGTCCCTGGGTGTGTTGATGAGGGAGCACCTATCCAGTGCCTACTGCAGGCTCATCTTAGTTCCCTCCTGGTTCCTCGTGGCAGTGCAGGCAAATCCAAGTCTGTGGTCTCCTCTCTGCGCTAATCACCAGCTGTGGTTCTCTGGGCTCACACTGTTGTCACCGACTCCCCCTGGCCTTTCCTTGATGTTCTGAAACTGGCTCACTTCTGTCTCTCAAGGTGTCACTCTCTTTTTAAAAGCTGTTGCTAACCTCCCCGCAACACTGTATTTCCCACAATGCATTGTTCTTCCATATACCAGCAACACCGGGGACTGAGAACACCAGCCACTTCCACATACAGGGACTATCCGGGCTCGCTGAGTCAAGAGAGATACCTGGCAGAGGTATCATGCACAGACCCACCTGGGGAGATGACAGCGGGCTCCTGATCACAGGCAGTAAGTGAAGGAATATTCCAGATTCTAGGGACAGCAGAAAGGGCAGCATGGGGGCATGACGTAGTTCAGGAGGTACAAGAGCTTGCAGCAATTTGCAAATTCAAATGGGAAGTTTGAATAAGAAATTAAAATCTTTATGCTGAGATAAGAAGATGAAACTTTTTCCAGAAGGTGACAGGGCCACCTTAGATTTGCAGAGTGATGTATCAGTAAGCCATCGCTATGTAACAAACCACACGAAACTTAGAACAACTGCTGTGCATTTAACTGATGGAGAGGAAGTTCTGTGGATCTGCCCAGAGCTCAGCTGACCTGCTAGATGAGTCTCCCATGCTTATCTGTAGCCAGCGGAGGCATTTGCATATGACATTGTGCTGGTCTGGATTAGTTATTAGCAGGTGGATGGAATTCTAACAATGTGCTAGAATCTTTTGTGTTGTGGGTCATTCCGCTGTAAGTGGGCTCTGGAATGAGTGGTGCCAGGGGGTGAGCTGTACCACAATTTTTTAAAAAATGTATTCGACCTCTACCTCTCTTACTCCTTTGTCACACAGATTCTAAAATTCTGGGCCATTTCTGAAGGGATAAGTGTCTTTGTTTATTAATGTGACAACTGATGATGGGTTCGCGAATGGTTTCAGGGTAGGAGCTTGTTGTCAGGGACCAGCCACGTGAGCGGGGAGTTGGAACTTTCACCTTCAGCCTCCAGAGTGTGGAGAGCCTGAGGGTTGGTCCCTCGACAACTGCCAGCTACTTACTCAAAGTTCCTGCATTAGGCATCCTCAGTAACAATCCCAAATGACAGGGCTTGGAGAGTCTCCGTGCTAGTGAGCACACGGAAGTGCGGGGACACGTGAAGAGGTCACGGAAGTCCCACATATTGCCCCCAGGACATTGCCCTGTACATCTGTTTATTTTGTCTGGCTCCTCATCTGTATCCTTTGCACTTCCCTTTATAAAAAGCTGGAAAACAAGCATTTTTCTGGGTTCTAGGAGGCATTCTAGCAGCTAACCATACCTAAGGAGGGGGTCATGGGGACCACCGATCTACAGTTGCTTAGCCAGAGCGCAGGTGGCTTCGGGACAGTTCTCAGGTGGCCTTGGCCAACAACCCTGGGCTCCCTTCTTTCTTGCTTGCAAGTTCACAGTAATGAGTGGAAAACGTACGGGAAGTGCATTATCTTGGGCTGTGTGAGTGCGGGTCAGATGAAGGAGTGGTGTTGCTGATAGCTAGTGCAACCTGGGCTCTGTTCTAGTCCTTTTATAGTTCATCCTGTGATGTTTCAGGGTATAAAACCCAAGGCAGCTTGCTTCCTGGGGTCCTTTAGCTGTAGGACAAGTGGAGAACATGCATATCAGTGGCCATCCGCTTCAGCAAGCTCTCCTGGGAGTCTGAGGGAGCATCTCTCTATAAACCCAGGGTTCTGAGGTCCTTGCTGTCCGTCCGTAAGTGGCACATCTGTCGGCATCCCTTGCTGTGTGGTGGTGTGCTTTCACTGGACTTAGAAAGTTGGCAGCCCCGTGCGTGGTGCATCCTTTCTGAGTTACAACCTGGAATTTGTGACTGGAATATGACAGGGAACCAGTCCTGTGGGACGGAGCCATAACCTGTGAAATCTGGGGCTCTCTGTCCTGGCAGATTGTGTCAGAACTGAATTGAGTTGTAGGATCCTCAGGTGGTGTGTGCTGGAGTTTGTGTTGGGGAAAACAGGAAGCAAGGGGTTCAGACTGGGAAGGAGCAGAGAGAAAGAAAAGGATAGCTTGAAGTTTAGGATCAACCCACGTGAGAGGCCAGTGATAGCTCCTTGGCAGAGAAACACTCTGTATGTGTTCTGGGCACTTTAAAGGTGCCAGAGACCAGATTGGTTGTGTCTTGGAGACTGGGGGAGCATTGGACCAGGGACATTTAATGTAGTTTGAAGAAGGAATGAGATTTGGAAGCTCCCACTTAAAATGGTCCCAGTACAATTGACTTCTGCATGCTTTAAAAAGGCAGGAAATCAGTCTTAATGATGTCCTTTGATGTGCCAACCGAGGCATCATTACGCTATCTGGAACATTTTGAGGAAGCTTTGGCCCAGGACTGGGGTTCTGGCTTCATCTCTGAAGCAGTTGCTGCTATATAAAAATTTCCCACAGGAGGGCAGCAGAGGACCGCCAGCAGGTAGATACTCTAGGCCAGAAGCAGACCTCTGAAGTCAGACGGGGACAAAAAGCCCAGAGAAAAATGTTCAAATACTGTCCTGGGTAAGGAAGCAGGGTTACATTGCACTTAAGAGTTTAGGCTTCACATTTAGGCTTATTTTACTGCTCTTCTGTCACTATCTTAAAGTTCATAGTTAAGTGTTAAAAATTCCTACATCTTTATTTTAAACAACAAATTATGAGGATGGTGGGTTTTCTGGAGCCTTGTGCTGACGTCTATGGAAGTCGGCTGGTGCTAGTCACCTCCTAGGGTTCCTCTAGAAGATTTTTGAGTTTATATGAAAGTTATTTTATAATGACAACACATGATCGCTGTTCATTAACTCTAGTTACTATTACTCTTATTGTAGGCTTCAAAGGCATAATGGTTAAATCTCCAAAGGCTGCGGTCCACTCACGTTCTTCAGAGTTCAGGTTCGACACCCAGTTGTCTGTCTCAGACAGCCTGGCAGGCCTCCCTGAGCCGTGACGAGGCCAAAACACCATGCTTTTTCCTTAGGGAGTTTTAAACTATTTCTAGTGTCTCGGTTCCTCCTTGAGACACAGGAATCGGTATGAGAATGAAACACAGGCAAGGTACTTTTTAAAAGCTGTTCAGGTGATACTAACAGCATCCAGATGGGGAACCTCTTATCCAAGGATTCTCTCCGCCTCTATGCAACTTCCCTTCTTAAATCCTTCCTGCATTTTCTTATCTCCATTCTCTTCTTCAAGTTGGTTTTTTCTTCTTTTTCTGCTTCTGTTGCCTCAATCATTGGTCACATGTTTTGGATGTGGCCCAAGCTCATGCTGCCACGTTGTCCAAAGACTCAGTTGGTCATCATTTCTTAAGTAACTATCTCTTCACAGAACTTCACTGCCTAAAGCCTTTCCCAACTTCTCTGAAAGCAGGAAATGTATTTGAGAGCCTGTCACACCCTGGAGCTGTGGAAGGAGTGGGGACCGCAGTGGACAGAGGCAAAGAGAAGGGTAGCTTTGTGGTCCAGAGAGAGAGTCATGCCTACACAAAGTGGGGTCATTCTGGGGTTGTTACTGGCTGATTAAAGGCCAGTTTAATTACAGATCCATCTGCTTGTCATGGCCCAAATCAGGGAGGCCACTCATTGTGGTAAATAGGAGAAAGGGAATGTCAAAGCCAACTTTGGAGCAAAGGGTGAGAATTTTTTTCTCCAAAATTGCCCATCAGTCCTACTTGTTTCTGAATCAGGGACTTTTATGAGGTGTGCCAGAGGGAGGGGAGGTTATAGACGAAAGGTTACAAGATAAATTTTATTGTCTCTCATTGGCGGGCAAGTTTTCTGACGACTGACATTTGTGTAACTTGACTTTCCCTTTCTGCCTTCTCTTAATCCCTCACAGCACTGGTGGAAGTCACTGAAGCTTGGCTGGGAAGTCCTTAATCTAAAAGGAAAGTGCTTTCCTTGCTCTGGCTGACACCTGCGCATCTGTACTTCCGGTATTCCTCTTCCTTGTTTGTTGATCTTTGCTTCTGAGGAAAGGGAGTGGGTGGAGGACCTCTCCTCTCTCTGGAAAATATGACCTTTCATTTAAATTTCTAGCCTGTGCCCAGGCAGTGTTGTTGAAGGAGCCCCATGTGAGGGTGATCCTGGGAACCTGCTTGGCTTCAGGGACTTTGCTATTTTCTCCTCACCATTGCTTTTGCTAAAAACAGCAGGTATTTTTGATTCATAGTAATTAATTCATGTGGGGGGATTGGTACATATACATATTGTATCTTAATTACTTTTACTTCTTCCCTTTGCCACCCTCCTGTCTCTCCCTATCCTGGATCCAGTTACTTTGCTGATGACTTCTGGAGACTTTGAGCCAGTATCTCTCTCTCTTTGAGCCTCACTCTGTGCATACATAGAGGTGGCCCAGGGCCTTTCTTGGTGTCCTTCTAGCCTCAGTGTGGCAGTAGGACTTCGTTGCCTGCCCGTATTACACTCACTGATTCTGTACAGCCAGGCAGCTTCTATAAGCACCTGTAACAGACTGCCAGGGAGATTCCCACGGGACAGTCACAGCGCCCAGGAGCAGCCCTTGAGCAGTGACGGGGCATTGGCATATGCAAACCCGCCTTCCTGTTCCTCCAGGGAAACACCTCTGGGGTTTGTTTTATGCCCTTTCCTACTGATGCCCAGAAGGACTGACCCCAGCTGTCCACTAGGAAACCCACCCACAGCACACCTGCTTTCCCTAACTCCCTCTGTCTCTTTGCTCCACTGCTTTCTCACTACACCCTGGGATCACACCTCCAGCAAATGGCTGCTTCCAAGCCTGTCTCTTGGAGAAGACCAACCCCAAGCCTCACGCCAGGCCCTAGGGATCTCATCATTAGGTACTATGTGCATTGAGAATTGCTGTGTCTTCACAGTGAATTCACCCCTTTACTGTTCTGTAATGCCCCCTTTCTTTTTTTTAGTAGATATTCATTCACCGACTATTAACATAGCCACCCAACTTTCCTTCTGAGTATTTGTGTGATATACAGTTTTCTTCCTTTTACTTTTAATCCGCTTATGTCATTACGTTTACAGTGTATTTCTATGCAGTTTGCTTTGGAAGTTAAAATTGATGAATCCCTGTCTCCAAATAAGTGGGAGCAGTGCTGCATTGTGGGAGATAGTAGGGCAGGCCTCTCAGGAGGCTCAAGATGGCTGGAGAGAGCAAGGATGCCTCTGAGTCAGGGCCTTATGCTGTTGGGACAGGGGCCATGGTGAGTTCTGTTAGGCTTGGGTAATTCCCTGGCTCCAAGGGAAAGCAGCCAGGGTTTCTTATCGGCTTCTCCCGATAAGAAGCAGGAAGGGAAGGGAAAGGGTGAGGCTTAACAACTATCAGCAGTATTTAATATCAAAAGGTGGAGCCAGGCTCCTCATTATACAACACATAGCTGATATTGGTTTTTAAATCCAAACTGATAATCTCTTTGAGTCAATGGATTTAAGTTATTTTTATTTCATTTAATTATTGCTGTGGAAGGATTCAAATCTGTTGTCTTAGCATCATTTTTCTACCTGTGTATGTGTTCTCTGTCTACTTTTTCCTGGTTCACTGCCTATCTTTGGATTCTGTTTTTATGGTCAGCTTTATCTTCACACTTAGGCGATTACTCGTACCACTTGTAAGTTTGTTGGGAAGATCCATCCTGGATATGCAATATACATCTTTGTTTAATCACATTGTATATGATATCAATTTCATAAGTGTAAAATTCTCACAATATCATACTTTAAGTTCCTCTGCCACATCTTTTGTTCAGGTCTGGTTGTATATTTTGCTCATAGTGTGTATTAAACCCACAATACCTGCTTGAGTGGATGTCCTAGCCAGGGACCCAAGTTTTCTGTGGGTCTTCCTCTCTCGAGCATATACCTCGGCTGTTGGTTTGTATTGGATTCCTTCTGCAGGAAGAAATTCTTTGAATATTTTTTATAGGACAGGTATGCTAACAATAAATCTCTCAGTTGTTTGTGTGTAGAGTGTTTTAGCCTTTATTTTTTAAAAAATGTTTTCACTGGATGTGGAATTCTGAGTTGAAAGTATTTCTGTCATTCTTAGTGTTCTGATATTTCCTGGCTTGCATAGTTTCCGTTGAGAAGTCTGTGGTGATTCTTTTCTTCGCTTCTCTAGATGTAATGACTTTTCCTCCGACTACATCCGGCATTTTCTTACCATGTGCCTGAATGGGTTTCTCCTTCTTTGATGCCTTTCTTCAGTATTGGAAGTCTTTAGCCATTACTTTTTCACACACTTTTTGCTGTCTGTTCTTTCTGGGGTCTGGAGTTCCGGTCCTACATGTGTTGATCCCATAACACTTGGATCTTCTGGTTTTTCCCCCCCCTTTCCACTTGTATTCCTCTTTCTTTATTAATTTTTTAAGATGGGTGAATTTTCTAACTTCAAGTCCATGTAGTCATGCTTTCTTTAGCCTTTGCATCTCTAATGATGAGCCCACTAGAGACATTTGTTATTTTAAAAAAATGTTCTAACATTTAATTTACTTCTTTCTTAAAGTTTCTATCACTGCTTAAATTACCCATCTGTTCACATACATTGTTCCAGTTAGCCATTTTAAACCCCCAGTATGTTAGTTTGAACACCCATGTGATGATTGTTGACTGATTAACCTATTGCTACTAGGTGATTTCTTGCTTCCTATGTGCTTATAATTTTGGACTCAATGCCTGACATCATGTATAGAAGAGTGGAAACTGGAGAAAAAACTATTTGTGAATGGAAATTGACATGCCTTGTCTTCTGCTTTACTGTGTGTGTGTGTGTGTGTGTGTGTGTGTGTGTGTGTGTGTGCATGCACGTGCATGAGCAGGCACTATTACCTTGGTTATCTTAAGTGCACCATTTGCTTCAAATTCTTCTAGCATTACTTAGGCAGGAAGTTAAGACATTAACAGACTTACAGACAGGCATTCAGGGTCTGCAGGAAAAGCAAAGGAGGCATGAAAAGCAAGTAAGTTTTTTTCCCCTTTTATCGTTTTCTTCATCCTTAGCTGTAGATAAAGTCTAAAGAAGCTTATGGTTTCAAGCTACAGGCCAAGCGGATGGAACCTCCTCTGGGCATGCTGATAAAGTCCAGGGCCAGGGCAAAATCCAGACCATGGAGGAGGGTTTTGAAAAAGTTTGAAAGTTTCAAAACAAACCAAATGGAAACATTCTGCCTAGAGTGTAAACAGGAACTTTCTTCCCTCGGAAATGTTAAGGCCACTCCGTTTTCCTTGTAACAAATCAGTGACCTTGGAGGAGGGAAATAATATTCCTTGATGACCCACTTAATCATGGAAGTATAGCTTGGAACTTGATTTCACATAATTTCCAGTGTGGTGCTTGTGATAGGGAATTACCCTAAAGTTTACAGCAAAAACCTAGATCTAAAGTGGAGTTTAACACAAGCTTCCTTCTCCTGTCATCCCGTGTGCTTCTTGCATCAGCCAAAGCCCCGTCCACCTTATCGTGAGAAGCAGACATGTCAAAACAACTGCCCTGACCTCATCTCTTCTGCTTCCGTAACCATGTTTCCCAATTAGGATTCTTAGTCATGTAGGCTCTCACTGTGTGCCCCAAACTTAAACCTACCAACGGCAAAGAAAAATAGAAATGATGCTGTACAGCCTATGAATACAAGAAACTGTGAGTCACTGCTCAGGCTTTTGGAGTGCCAGCTCCCCTGAGTTGAGTTCTCTAGCCCTCCGAGTAGTGCTTGGCTTCTCTGTGGTCTGATTTCTGCATGCTATTCACCTTCACACGTGGTGGTATAATGTCTTTTAACTACTGCTCTGAAAATCCATCCCTTGGGATAGACTCTGCCTGTGTGATGTCTGAATTCTTTCACCACGGATGTAAGAATGGAGAAAGCTTGCCTGTTCTTCAGAGTGTTTGGACCTGGTTTTCTGACGACATTACCTTGTGTCTGCTTGTTTTAATGTACTTGTGCACAGGCTAGTTTCTGATTTTTTTTTTTTTTTTTTTTTTGAGACAGGGTCTTGTTCTGTAATCCAGGCTGGTCCTGCACTCACTGTGTTGCCCAGATTGACTCTGAACTCGTAACAAAGGGTTTTCTTAATGTCTTATTTTACCCTCAGCTTTCGGCCTGTCTTAGCTACTTTCCATCGCTGGGACATAAAACCTAACACCCACACATTAAGGAAGGAAAAGTTTATTTCAGCTGATAGTTTTAGGAAGTCCTAGACCACCCATAGACAGCTGGCAGTAGCAGGAAGGGTCTGATGCAGAGTAGCTGCTCAGGTACTGCAGAAGGGAAACATCAGTGCAGGGGAGAAGCCGGGGCAAGAGTTCACATCCTTCCTGGTCACACACCCAGGAATTTCCCACATGCCCAGTAATTCACCACATGTCCAGCAATCTGCCGCACTCTCCCAAGGATTCCCATCCCAACAGCATTCCAAATTTATAGACAATCTACAGCCTCCAAATAAAGGGGACTTCTTGGGGACACTCTAGATCCAAATTGTAACACTGCCCTTCAGGAGGGATCTCTGTACATACTTTCACTCTTCCTTTTTAGAAGATTTTGGGCATGTGGTACCAAATACTTGCTAATGAAAGTGGCATCTAGGAGTAGTATTGCTTGCTCTGATCTAGTCTCAAGTTTAGTCTTAATACTAATCCCAACTGTGGTTCTCAGTCACACAGATGGATGGAGCTTTCCCAGCAATCCTGCTCATTCCTAGAATGAACAGATTGCTAATAACTCAAAGCCCCACCGTTACCTCCCTGTAGAGGTAAGAAAGACTGAAGGTCTAATCATACATGCTTGTGAGAGGAAACATTCATAAAACTCCAAAAATGCAGGGTTTGGAGGGCTTCTGGATAGCTCCACATGGAGGCTCCTTAAGGTCAGAGCATCACAGATCAGGGAAGCTCTGTGTCTCCTTCCTGTAAACCTCACTCAAAGCATGTCTTCTACCTATGTTCTTTAGATTAAATCTGAAAATGTATTTCCCAGAATCAGTGAGCCACTTGAGTGAATTAACTGAGCACAGGAGGAGAAATTTAGTATTTTTTACACTCATTCCAAGAATTTCATAATCCACTATCAGGCCACCTTTGGTATTTAGCACTTGTTGAACTTGGTAGAATAATTCACATGTATGATGACCCTGTCTTCCTCCTATGGATGGAATGTAAGCCAGTACTCACATCCTGCCTGCCTTCCCTGTGACCTCAGGGTAACTGTTAGTCTTGCAAATCCATCTCCTTGATGTAGGGAGTTATGATTTGAGGGTAATTAAACTTTTTCTTGCTGTTAGAATGAGGATGAGACTTCTTGGAGCTTTCCAGAAGAAATCCCAGAAAAATCCAGAAGTCATCCCTCAGATTTTGAAGGAGTCAGAATTCACTGATTTGGGGAAATTATCCAAATATGATCACTGCCTGGAACAGGATGCTGAACAGTTCAGAGCAGTGTTGGAAGTCATAGCTTTGGGGAGGACTTGGGAGACTACTGTGTATGTTGAAAAGGGGGTTATTGACCTGTGGAAGGGGCAGCAAGGCTGTTTACCAGTGCCGCAGGCTCACTATGGTACCTGTTCTTTCCTCAAATATGTGCTCAGTCTGTGCTACATTGGTCTCCATCAGCAGCTCAAAATAGTAGAGAAAGACACTCCTCCTTGACTATGCCAGATCCTGTTGTTGGAAACAGCTGGGGACCAGAAACATGGACAGGTTCAGGGTCCTCTAGCACCTCTTGGGGCGTAGACTGATGAGCTCTTCTGTGCCTCCACGCCAAGTCATCTCCGCAGAAGCAGAGCCTTTCTCCTGGCGTAACTTCCTTTTATGTGTTCTAGACAAGGAAACGATATCATCTCCTCTCAATACACAGACACCCGTCTCCAAAGCAAATTTATTTCACAAGTTGAGTTTTCCCGTGCCCGCCACACAATCCCCCAGCCTCCACAGTGGGATGTTCCTTTGGCGAGCAAGCACTCTCCATACGTTACACTTGTGTTGGCTGATCCAGGCTCCCGAGACTGGCTGGTCCTCTCACTCACGACTCATTTGTCTTGGAGTGGCTTTGCCTCTGCCTCCTTGGCCCTGAGCTCAGTCCAAAAAGATGCTTCTTTGTCCTTCAGCCTCTGGAATGCCTGAATGGTGATGCCAATCTGCAGGTACCCTTCCTTCTGGTCATACTGTGGCCAGTGGGGCAGCCCCTCTCCATTGGGGTTTCTGAGAACAGAACCAAAGAGGTGTTTTCCAACAGTGCCGTGTGGTCTCATTTTTCTGAGATTTCCAAGGATGCCTGACTTGACCTCCCCAGAAACCCCTGGAATTTCTTCTCCCAGGATAGCCTGAGGGTTTGTAGACAAGTGTCCCTGGAGTACTACATCAAAGGACCTGGGGTCTGACCACCCACAGTTGAGAAGCCACTCCTTTTCAATACGTGTAACCAACCACACCCCATCTTGCTCACCAGTCCTGCTTTACCTCTGCCACCAGCCTCACCCATTGCGAGCAAAATTGGCCCAGAATTTCATCATTATCTTGCTGAGGTTGATCTCCTCTTCTGAGGCACCTTCTATAGTGAAGAAGGAAGAAACCCTTGTTTACCTGAGATGTGATTTGTAATTTCAGAGTCCTGGGGCAGCATTGGGGAGCTTGTTAGAAGGGCAATGTCTTCACTACATCTGACTTCACTGATGTGCCCTTTCAGGGTGAGAATGACCAGTCTAGGACTCAGCAGTGGTCATGCAGTCCACTCATGATCTAGGTTCCTACTCCTGAAGGTCACAGTACCACATCCCAGAGTTTTCTCTACTTCACGGCATTGCTGACTCTGGGTTATTTCCTTAATGTCTTAAACACACCCATACTCCACAGTCTGAAGAATATCAGAATGCAGAGGTCTGAAGGATCAGCCAACCGAG
Source organism: Ctenodactylus gundi (assembly GCA_004027205.1). NCBI lineage: Eukaryota > Metazoa > Chordata > Mammalia > Rodentia > Ctenodactylidae > Ctenodactylus > Ctenodactylus gundi. Next base: position 169,450 of record PVKB01003051.1, on the reverse strand, counting down.
CAATGCCCAGAGGCACTGGTATGTCACGAATGGTCATGGGTTGGCTCATGAGGCATGTGCGACCATGGGAAGTGAAGGCATTAAACTGATAAAGAATTTTCTTTAAATATTACATTAATAGTTTTAATTTTTAAATACATGAGTTTTAGATGTATAGAGTATCCCAAAAGTTTGTTAATATTTTCTGTGGATGAAGAATTTTGGGACACCCCGTACATTGAATGTAGTACTTGCATGAATTTTCCCATAGCATTAGTTTTACTTAAAATAGTATGACAAGTTAACAAATTTTATCTTATATTACTTCTATTATACAATATGTTTTATATTTTTATGTGTATGATGACCTTGGGGCAGCCTGTATGGATACAGAAGGCAGAGAGGTACATAGGTGGGCATTAAGCCCACTTCCAGGTTAGCATCAATTCTGCCCCTCCTCTTGCTCATGTTCTGATAGGCTCTGGTAACTGGGAAATCAAGTAATGGTGTTCTTGCCCTAGAATTGGGCCCTACAGGTAGCCAACAACCTGTCTTACTGATGCCACAGGTTGGGATTCTGAGAGTGACTATAAATTAATATTAATATATTGAAACATCTTCCAGCTTGTGTGTTAAAGTAGGAGAACACCTAGGAACTGCCCAGTGTAGCTTGTTTCCTTGGGAACCTAAGACAAGGAGAGAGAGTAGATTGCACATGACCACCAAACCAAGACTAGAGCCCAGGCCTGCTAACTCTGAGCTTATGCACAGCAGAGGACCATTACCTTTCAAAAGTGAGATCCCAAAGACAGAGTAGACCTCATCCCCATGGTCTGCAATCACCGTCGTGGGTCTCAAATCTGACGAGAAGCTTGGGCGATACTGGAACTCATACATGTAAGTGGGGCCTCCAGCATCTGAGAAGACATGGCTCATGCACAGTTCCCGGGCATACAGCTGGATAGCTCATGATCTTTTGTTATGTAGGAAACCACTGATTACCAGCACTAGAGGAAAAGAGTTTCAGGAGAGCTCCTGATTGCCTTAGAGCTGCAAGCCTGGTTGAAATAGAAGTGGGATTTGAACCAGATATTGAACGAATGAGTGAAAAAAATGGATGCTGACTCCATGAGGCAATCCATTTAGAATAACATCGTAAGGACAATACCCTGGTTCATATGCACCCCCTTGCCCTTACTCCACCCAAGCACAAGGAAATCTACATCATGCAGTCCACAGTGGATGTGCTTCGTTGGTAACAGGCCAGTGCTCATTTATTTCAAGATCTGTAGCCCAGTAGCCGTCTTCTGTTCAGCCCAGTTTGGAGCATTTGCAGTGTTTTTCTCATCTATTCTGAGAAAAGTAAAACAATTGCCAGCTATACTTCTGAAAGAGAGGGTGATTAAGCACAATTCTACGTGCCTCTCATGTCTCAGAAAGTGCTTTGTGTCACTTCACATCTCTGCCTTCTTTAGGCCTAGCGAGTGTCAAGGTGATGGGGTTGTGGCAGAGAAGCCAGGGGCCAGGGCAAGTGGAACCTGCCTCTCTCTGGAAATCCACCCCCCCCCCCCCTTTTAATTCTCTGCCTTTCTCCTCACCAAACCTGGAATAAGGCAGCACTATTCCTTCTGATTGGATTATCAAACCTGCCAATCTCTGCCTCCTCAGGACTATCTCGTGGACTCCTAGACTAAGAACCTGAGTGGACTGGATTGGTCATAACGTCCACAAAGGGGTAACTCTAAGAGGGGGAAAATCAGCCCTAAATTTGACTAGTATAGATATGTGACACCTTTTTCTTCTTTATATACAGTAAGAAACCTGAGAAATACAGAAAAAGGGGGAATGAACAAAAATTCATGCATAGTTCTATCACTCAGAGGAAGCTTTTTCTTTTCTAGCCTTTTCTTTTTTGAGACAGGGTCTCATTCTGTAGCTCAGGCTAGTCCTGAATTCATTATGTAGCCCAGGCTAGCCTTGGAAGAAAGCCTTTTTTGATGTTTTCGCAACAATCTCTCAAGTAACCAGATTGTGATAATATTGTATGCTTATTTGTAACATATTATGATCATTTTTCCATATTAAATATTCATCCACAAAATGATTCAGCAACATATTAGCTTAACATGAAGATGGAGAATAATTTACTCAGTGCCCCTCTCAGCCTCCATGCCTGCACATGTGGTTTAACCTTCTGTGGCTTTATAATTCACTTGCTAAACGGCTGTGTCAAGGTCAAGGAGAATCGTGACCTTGAAAGGAGACTAACCTTACCTTCACCCTCAGTGTTTAGGAAAGCAACTGAGAATCCACCCATCGGGAAAAGACCTTTTGTGAATGAGTGTACTTACTTTGGCAGCACGGTGCCTACACGGAGATTTATAGAATTTGCACAATCACAGAACAAATCTTCAAAGTAAAGTAGGGCACATTCTGGTAGCAATAAGGAGCAACATGAGAAGCAGAGAGCTAGCTATTCAGCAAAAGTGTGTAAATTAAAACATAGTATAATTTTTTTGGCAAGGGAAGGCTTGTGAAATTGGAAATTGGAAAATAATTTTCCAGTGTGTATCAATAGCTTCAAAAATGTTCCCATGGTCCAGTCTGGTAATTTCATTTCTAAAAAGTAATTTTAAGAAAATTATTAGGATATGGTAAATATTGATGGACATTAGTCTCAGCGTAATATTATTTGTGGTATTAAATTATAGGCATCCAGCTTGATTATACAATAAGGAAGGAAAAGTAAGTTTCTTGTACCTTTCAATGGAATAATGAATGTTTTTGATAAGGGTTTTATTTTGTGGAGAAATTTCCAAAGTTTTCTCTGAAAAACTCATCATATGAGATTAATCTTGAAATTGTATGTAAGACATAGAACATTTATAGCAGATACCTGTGTCGGAAGGAATTGGGAATGGCATCCAGCTTTTTCTTTTGATGTTCCCATATTTTCAAAACTTTCTACAGCTTTAACATTAAATTTAATATTCAGCAAAGATCTATTTATCAAGTAGAGCAAGAAGAAAAAAATGAACTTGATAAAACTGTGTACTGATGAAAAAAAGGTTCCTGAGCCCCAAATCCCAAAATATTAAAATGAAGACAAAAGCTCACAGATTAGATTCCAAGCAGCAGGCACACCCCCACTTACGGAAGGACAGATTGAATTCCAGGCAACCCTGGAAAAAGAGCTTTATCGGGACACTTAGGAAAAGGAAGTGACACTTAGTATCTGTATTTTACTGATGTGAGGAGTGCTTGGGAACACACTATATCCACTGTAGCTATTTTTAAAAATCATCTTATATAAAGTACTGAAGTAAAAACCCTTTCAGCATAGTTAAATACCAGGGTCAACTGGAGAAATACTTTGTCATGAGACTGGAAGAATGAGAGTTGGCAGCAAAAGAGATGCCTTATGAGTCTCCCCAGAGGCATCCAGAAGGCGACACCTCTTCCTACATGTGCTCAGGCATCCTTAATCTCACATCCCACCTGCGTATCCTTGGGATGATACTAAAAGGTCAGGTGGCAGGTCTCACCCTGACTCTCATCTTGCCTGTCCCTGTGCACACTGAGACGGACAGAAGTTGACATTCCTCAAATCTTTTCCACCATACCTCCCACTTGTCCCTCCTTCGTGGTGGGCAAACATTGATTCTGTGCTCTCCCCCCACCCCCCCACCACCTCTCTTCAGCGCTACTAGTTTTAATAAACTACAGCTGCCTCAGGTTTAGATGTTAAATTGCCTAGATTAAAGACTGTTGAAAGAATGGATGAACCACTATTTCTAGGTGTCTCTTCCCCTGGCACATCTCCTGGGGGCTATTAAGGGAAGATCTGCCATCTGTGTGGCCAGCACTGATCAGTTGGGGCTGGTCAAAAGAAGAAGGCTTGAGACGAGATGCATTCTCTTGCCCTTGGACATTAGAACTCCAGAATCTCTGGCTTTGAACTTTATGGCTTATATCAGTGGCCCACCAGAGTCTCAGGTCTTCAATATCAGGTGAGCATTACACTACTGGCTTCCCTGGTTCTGAGATTTGGACTGAGCTGTACTACCAGCATTCCAGGATCTCCAGCTTGTTGACTGACTGTAGTGCTTAGCCTCTGTAATCCCATGACCTATGAATCCCAATAAATCCCCTTATCTATCTATCTATCTATCTATCTATCTATCTATCTATCCATCCATCCATCCATCCATTGAAGTACTCCCTACTGGTTCAGACTCTGGAAAGACCCTAATACATCCTCTAAGAGTCATCACTCAATACTTGTACTAGTCCCTTTTCCATCATAACTGCAGGTAAGGAGTTGTGGTTGGTACCTCACATTCACACATATCCCTTGTTTCCAGACGATCCAGATATGACCGTCCCTCTTGGCTTCTGTGGCTCTTTGACTGAGGGCTTTGTCTGATCACCACCGACTACTCTGCCTGTATTTGTAGCAGGACACAACTCCACAGACTTAACAACCCCTTGGAATAGCCTGCAGCCAATAACAAGTGATCATTCATGTCTAAATCCTCAGCTCTCTTGCCACTCAGAGTAACCCTGAGATGTGTTTTGCACTTGATTCCTGGAGCTTCTCAGCTCCCTCCCTAGGAAACACATGCTTGACTATGTGTCATTGATGAGTCGCCATCTATTTCCTGTGTCACTTCCTCATCACCCTACTGGTGTTTCTTGGAATGACTTCCCTAATTAATTACTCAGACTTTGTAACCTTTTCTTAAGAGCCTGTAGCTGATACCAAAGCAAAACAGTGCCCCTCTGGCAATATGGAATCAGCTTCAGCGGCTTGATCTTCAGCAGTTTCGACATCTCTGTGTGTAGGTTAATGGCTACATGAGACACTGAGCTGGTGGGTGAAGGATGAGTGCCCTTCTTTCATTCAACCCCTGGGACTCACCTCTGTGGCCACGGGCCACGATCACAGATGGAACAGTAAACATCACATCTCCCATCAAATCCAGGAATAGGTCTTTCTTTTTAACAGTGTCATCTGTCTTTCCTAAATACTTCTCAGTAGCCACTGGGGTCAGTTCCTCAGAGATATTCTGAAATTAACCAAAAAAGTGACCACCCCACCTGGTGAGTAATGTGGTTTTCTGGTAAGGGAGGAAGGTTTGTGTGAATTATGAACCTCTTAAATCTTGTGCAGATCCCTTGGAATGATGAAGTACAAAAGAAAAAAATAAGGACAGAATCCCAAATTCCAGCTTTTGTCTTGTCATTGAGTTGGTCTGTGATTTGGGGGAAGCCCTTTGTGCCTCATGGATTCTCAACCAATTCGCATAATATCCGAGACACTTACAGCAAGGGGATAGGACTTCCACAAGAGTGATGTGGCTGTCTTTTGGTCCAGATGGTCTTCAGAGAGTGGATAGCCCATCATCTATTTAAAAAATAACCCACCATTTGTGAATCACTAGAATTGACTGAAGAATAACATTGGCCAATCAACCAAACCAATGCAAAATGAAGATCCTCTTTTTCTGGACTTGATGAGCATGAGTCTTTGAAAGCTTAGACAAAATTAAAAAATCAAATGGACTTATATTCATAAGCTCAAGAAATACAAAATAATAAATAATATTTTAAAAGTTATCTCAGTCCTTTACAATCTGTGTATCTATCATCATCTTGGCATATATTTTTTGCTATTCATGCATATATTCATGCAACTACATAGACAGATGACTTATCTTTTATACACACACATATGTACATATATCAGAATTCATATAATTTTTATCTAGGCAAGCAGGGAGGGAACTTTTGGGCTAGGCAATGTTGAGGCCATGGTCTCAGAACCAGAAGTGACTAAAGAAGCCAAAATCAATGATTAACTTCAGTCCTTCGATCAGTTCTGAGATCTTTCTGAAGCAAGAACTGGAGAACTCTCAGCATGTGACACCTCTGTCCAAACTTCTACACTCACAGACTTGACTCAGCTCTTACCGGGTGTCTTAGTTATTTTTCTGTTGATATGACTTAAAACCCAACACCCAAGACTTAGGGGGGAAAGATTTCTTTTAGCTCAGTTTCAGAAGGTCTCCGTCCATTCACGGTGGCTGATAACAGTGGTAGCAGCCTAGCTGGAGGAAGCTGCTCGTGTCTCGGCATGCAGGAATCCAAATGGCATGCAGGAATCCAAATTAAGCAAGAAGGGGGAACTAGTGTATACCCTTCCAGACCGTGTCCCAGCGACCTGCCCCGCCTGATCAAGCCTCAGTGTTCTGCCTCTTCCGGGTCAAGCCCCAGCAATCTGCCTCCTCCAAGTCACATGCCCAGGAATGTGCCACCTGCTGCAATCTACTTTGTGCCCATGATTACCCCTCCCAGTGACGCCTCACCTTCCAACACCACACAATTCCATAGTTAACTCCACAACAACCAAATATATGAGGTATTTTTGGGGGGGGATTATATCCAGACCACAACACCTGGCTCCTACCAGCTTAAAGCCATGACACCCCTAAATGCCTTCCGGAGAAAGTTTGGTGATCTCAGGTGAAATCACTCTTCCTCTCCTGAAAACCTGGTTATAGGAACACAGGCTCTTGAAATCTATCTTGGTGACTTTATAAAGCTTGCAATTAACCCTTTTCTCTGCTCTTTGACACACAAAATTTTCATTCAAAACTGTTTTATTACAACCTGATTAAATTTCTTGGAGATTTTTTTTTGAAATTACTTTGAAATGCAGACATTTGGGGAAGCAACTCTTGATCTTCCTGCCATTCCTTATGAAGGATTAAAACCTAACTTGGGTGGGTTCTCACTTCTTGTCATGGATAGGGCAGTCCTTTTCTCCTAGAGATAAGTGTAGCTGAACCAATCCTGTGGGCTGGCCATGTGAACTGGCCTCGCATACCCACAGTGCCTCCCTGAGCTCACCCAGCCTGGATATGTCTCCGGCCTTTGATGTCAGGGATTTTTGACCTTTCCTCTTTTGCTACTGAATTACGGAATAACACCTGCTTTTTTTTTTTTTTAAACTGGTCTGACTTTGTTTACCTTTAAGAGGAAATGAATAAGCCAATGAAGCCAATGAAGAAGGTATTTTCACTTAACCTTTTTCAATGAGGGTCCTGAGATCATATTTGGAGATCTACGGAGCACATGAGTTCAGGAAAATAGTGGTTTCTGTGCTCTAGCATTGGTCCAGTTCCTTCCCCTGTCCTAGGGGTTCTTGGATATGCTGAGGCCATGTGTACAATCATTATCTCTACACTCCTCCAAGCCTGGCCTGGACTCTTCGGTGTTCTTTAGTGGGAAGGCACAGCGTTTGGATGAAGGGTTCACTCACTGCACCATCTAGGGCACAGGACAGGGGAAATCCACAGAAGGTTTCCAAGAAAATATCCACTCATGCTACAGCTATCCTGGCCTCAAAGAAGGGCTTGGATAAGGAAGAACGCACAGGATCTGGGTGATGATGGGGGTTTGAGGGTAAGTACTGGAGACCTCTACCATCTCACCGTTGGAATGTACCAGCCAAACTCTTGCTTGTTGATTCCCACGATGTAGGGCACAGTGCTGAAGTTCTTTTCAGCTAGAATCTCTTCTGGCTCCTTGGGCAGCACTGCTCCATCAACCACAGTTGTCAGGAAGGGGTAGCTCTAGAGAAGAGAATGGGCAGAGTCTGGGATTCTCCTTCTCCAGGTGCCAGCCACGCCTCCCTCCCTGCCTGTCTGAGGGCAAGGCCAGCATCAAGGACCACATGGCCATGGGCAGAGACTGCAGAAGCTCAAGCTTCTATAAAGGCCTTCTGTAAAGCACGGGTCTTTGTGACTTCAAAGGACAGAACTCTGACCAGCAGCTGTTATGAGAAAAGTCATGACAGGGTGGAAAAACCCACTCAAAGTAAAATAAATATAGACTGAATATTCTTTATGCAAAATGCTTGTGACCAGAAATATTTCCGATTCGGGATTTCCCTTTTTCAGATGTTGGAATATTGGCACGTAACAAGAACTGTCTTAGAGGTGAGATCCAAGCTAGAGCACAGATGTTATTTGTTTTTTAGATACACCTTAGACCCCGAACTGGAAGGTAATTTTGCATAATATTTTTCATGCTTTTGTGTTTTGACTAAAATTCATCATGTGGAATTTTCTACATGTGTCATATCAGCTCTTAAAATGTTTTATATTTTAGAGTATTTGGGATTTTGTTTTTTCAGATGAGGAGTGTTCCATTTGTCAGATGTCAAGATTGGGTAAATGGACGGGTGATAGTTCGATAAATCTATAGATAAAAATAAACACATATACAAGGCAATATTTGATTCAGTTTGTGTATTTGTCTATCTACCTACATACCCATCATCTTACTATCTGGGGTTGATTCTTTTATTATGTTTTATGAAATTGCCATGAGCACTCAGTTAGTGAATTCCAAGCCATTGTTCCAAGGGGAATTTCAGAGTTAGGCTCTTGTGATCCTCTGGTTACACTTTTTGTCAAATTTACCTCATGTATAAGTTTCTCCTTTCAGAAACTTACAGGGTAAGTTGTCAGTAATTCTCAATAAGAGTTAGTTACAAGTTTTATTTATGATAAAACATCAGCCAAAAAATGCTCAACATTTTCATGACTTTGAAAAACTTATAAATTTCTACAGCTTCAGCATCCTAGCAATGCTGTGATACTTTTTAAAAGATTTATTATTTTATGAATCCACAAATTTATCTCTTTCCCAGAGCTATTTCACACACGACCAGTGTTACATTACCACTTTCGAAAGTGACGTCACCTGCAGGTCAGTGAGGCTATTCCTCTTGTAGACACATTTCATTGTTGACTCATTAACCTGGGAATTGCAGCCAACTGCCGAGCGTGAAGGACGCCTATCTACTGCCTGCATATCAGTTAGGCATGTCAAAGCCTCCTGTGCTTAGGACCACCAGACGGCACTTTTGCTCCATGGTTGGGAGCCAACTGAAACATAAGCCACTAACAAAAGCACCAATATGCAAAAAATTATGGCATTAAACAGACCATGAAAGACACTCTTTAGTATGGAAGGTAAAACAAGGAGACAGAACATTGTTTGGTTTCAGGTGGGAGTGTAAGCATCCCTTGACCCCAACTCTCTCTGCTCTGCACACATCTGCAAACAACCACAAAATGCTGTGGGGTTGATTTTGCAATCACAAATAATTTTTTTTTTTTTTTTTTGCAAATAGGTGAATTTACGAGGATAGAGTCCGTGGCTAATGTAGCTTGACTATTCTCTTCCTATCCCTGTTCTTTCAACACAAGTTTTCATTGGAAAAGAAAGTTTGGTTTTGAAAAGGAGCTGTCCTCCCAACCCTCCCTATGAAGAAGAGAATTCAGGATGGACTGACATTACGTTGATAAATTCTTGATTTTAAGTTTTACCTTTGATAAAAAAATATAGTCACAGATGAAAGTGATCCATATACCACCATCTGGGAAGATGGCTTGGGGTAAACTCACCTGTAGTGTTCAGTCACAATGGTGTAGTTGGTACACAACATGTATGCTGAACTTAGACTAATGGATCTGACTCTTGGCTCTGCTGTCTATTCACTGGTAACTTGGGGAAGTAACTATCTGTGTGTGCCTCAGTTTTCTCTTTTATGAACACATCGGGAGCACAGGGATGAACAGAAACAAATGATCAGCACAGTATCTGATGCTGGGAAAAAGCTCAATAATATTAGAAATTATTCACTAGCAGGCAAGTAATAGATCCCACACATAGGCATCCTACTTGACATAATTCAGCTCCATGTTGCATGAGCAATATTTTCTTTCATAGAGAGCAGATGGAACTGAATATTTCTTAAGATTTGAGAGTCTATGGTTCCCCAGGCCTTTGTCCAACCTGCAAAGAGCAGTGACTAATGGGCCAGTCTTGGCAGTCGGCAGAACAGGATGGGCAGAGTGAGCAAGACCCAGCATGAGGCACCCAGATCCTAATCCAGTCTGGCTGAGAGCAGAGAACAGGCTCTGAACGCAGTAACTGCTGCTTCAAAGGCTTTGCTGTTCAGAAAGGGCTGCTGTGTGTTGGGGGGTGGGGTAGGGACTGGCACGAGATGCGGCTCATCTGGAAGAAGATTCACAGCTGGCCACGTGAAGCAGATGCTTGCCATCCTCAGTGGACAGAGCAGATTGTACTAGGGATCAAGAATATTGACATGTAAAGAAAAGGGTGGAAATTTCTAGACTGTAGGAACAACCTAAGCAAAAGACAGAGGTATTACTCTCCCTTTAGCAGGGCTTACCCCAGGAACTTCAGAGCATTGGGCCTGGAAAAATGCCCCATCAGAGAAGGATAAGAGGCATGGTCATTTGATAGAGCACATTTTCTGCGCCATCTGTGGCACATTCCTGGCGCTCTAGCGTGCTTTGAAGTCTAGCCGAGTGGGACTGAGGGTCTTTGTCTTGTAAGCAAGTCAGGCTTTTAGGAAGAGAGATGGCAGGCTCTATCTTAGGTTTATATGGGCAAGTCTGGTGACACTATGGGACTATGGGAGAGGGGAAAAAAGGAGGCAGAAAATAATAAAAGTCTAGAAGACATACAGTGAAGGCTGGAGTCAGGCAAAGCTCCGGGGGACACTGTCATTAGTAATCATAAGAGAAATAGCCATTGCTGATGTCCATTGAGTAGATACTGATGGCTGTGCTGTGAGGCCACATGCATGACCTTCTTGGGTCCAAGAAAATGATCATGCTTCCCCTCCTCCTTTTTCTCTTACCCCACACCCTGTCTGACAGCAAGTCTTGTGAGTTGTGATAAAAATCTCCAGATCCCACCCACTTCTCTCCATGCCGCGGCTCCAGCGCGGCTGGAATCCACCAACACCCCTTGTGTGGGCTGCTGCAGAGCAGTGGCCTGGCTGTTGGTCTGTCTGCATCTGCCTTGGTCCTTCCCTGCTGATTATTCCGTTGCAGGATAAGAGATCTTCAGGAAATCTGAGATCACATCAATGCTCTGTGGAGCCTCTCTGAACTCTGCTATGTCATGACGAATCATATCCAAGTCCTCCAGTGACCCCTGTCCTCCCTCCCCGCCGCCAGGACCTCCTTGCCCTCCGATCTTTTCCCTCCTCACTGCCTCCTGTCCAAACCCACCTGGAGCCTCTCCAGCTGCTATTCCTTCAGCCTGGAACACTCTTCCCTCAAGTTACCTGGCAGCTGGCTTCCTGTTTTGTCCACAGCTGGGCTCAGATGTCACCTACTCCCAAACCACCTCCCGACCTTGCTGTGCAAAGCACACCACCCTGTCCACATTTCTACTTTCTTTTTCACCTTCCATCTGGTCATCATCTAACACCCTACATGGTTTATATTTTTTTCCTTGTACACACTCCTCCCCCTCAAATGGGAGTCTCCCAAAAGGGCAGAGACATGTATGCCTGATCCATTGTCCCACTGCTACGTCCCAGCTGTTAAATCAGGTTCTGCCACAAAATAATATGCTGAGGTAATCTTTGCTGAATGGATGGCTAGATTATACTTTCTCCTCAGAAGACCTTTCAGGGAAATGGTATGATGTCTAGGGAAGAAGTACTGGGGCATAGTTTTCATATGCCATATAATTAATGTTGCCAGGAAACCAACTGGGGGGTGGGAAGGGAGGAAGGGAAGATGGAAGGGCCCTGTGGGAATTTTCTGGGTGTTGACAAACAGGTGGGATCCTCAGGACTCAGATCCCAGGCTTCCACCCAGCTCAGCTAATCAATCCTGTGTCCTTCCAGGAGATATCTACTACTCAAGGAAGACTCCTGAGCCCTTTATTCAATTTTCTTTGCCTCCAGAGAGTAGAAAGTCCCAGAATAACCTCTTCTTACAGGATCATTTGGGAGTAGAAAATGTACATGAGAAGGAAATGGCTTAGCTTAAAGAAAGTAATGTGCCTAACTGGGAGCTGGCTCCTTTTCTCCACAGCTGGATTCAGACATCGCTGCTCCCGAGCCACGCCCACAACCCTGCTGTTTGCAATCACAGCACTCAGTCCCCACTTCCACTTCCTCTGGAAGTCAAGGAGTGGATTTCAATCCTGCCTCTGATTCTTTCAGCTGCGTTTGTCAGGAAGTCATTGTTTCTTTCTGGACCTCAGCAATATATACACGGAGAGTGACTATCTTTTCACACAGGAGAGTACTTTCATTTATCATGAATAGGTGTTTAAAGGGTATTAACATTTAAATCTTCTAATTACGAAAGTGAAAGCTCTTACCTTTCTGGGATCTCCATGTAAATCAAGAGCAAAAAACTTCTGTGAAACAAAAGTTGAGGATATGTTAAGAAGGTCTTCTTTGGGGAAAGGCTAATCCTCTGAGCTGTGCCCACTGGTATCAGATTCCCTTATCTGGGGCCCCCTGGCTGGGCCCAGCAGAAATAGGCAGGATATGGGCTCCACTGGGCAGGAGCACAGGAATAAAGAATAAGCCAGGGGTAGGTCTCAGCAAGAGCAGGACAGACCATGGGAACTAGAGCCAGAGTCACTGGAGCTCCGGGGGGGCGGTTTCCTTGTAAGCTGAATCTTCTTGTACCATTTGGAGAACTGCTGGAACATTGACTCCTTTCCAAAAATAAATAAATAAAATAAAAAAATAATAAAAACCTATTTTAATAGAAAACAGTTTTAATTCTCCGAACAGCCTTGGTCATCTTAGATGAATCTGATGAACCAAGCCCAAATCCCCAAAGTTACATGGAGCTCCACTCGTGGACATAGAGGTAGTGCCCTCTCTCTGTGCTGGTGGCTGCTCTGGAGGTACAGGTTTTGGTTTCCCAGGTCGAGCTTGAGAATCCCAGGACCCAAAGGACTTCTCATAGTCAGGAGGTTGTTCCCATGAGCCCTAGATGCTCCATTCTCTGGATGTTTGTCCTGCTGAGCTGCCCTGGGATAAGAGACACCATGACCACCCATCAACCCTCCATGTCATCTTCCCTGAGAGGCACCCACGCTGGCTAATGCGTGTAGAGTCTCTCAGTTACCATGTTAAGCACTTCGATGTGTCTCTCTTTGGACAATTCCTTGCGGGCAAGCACTAGGCTCAATTCATCTCAGCGTCACTCCCTTAGACACCCTCTTCCTTGTACTTATCATAGGTGGATGGAGGGCAAGATGGAATTGGCCAATACACGGATTAGTAGCGAACACAATGACCATATGGGCAGAGGATGGAAAGCGATGCTAGGTGAGGGATGGATCGTTGCTTTTGCTGGGGTGGGTGATGAAGTTGAGATATGTAGTGGCTGGATAATAGTTGAATTTTAAATTATTCAAAATAGATGAATGGAACATTATAGATAGATTAATTTTTGATTTATAGAAGTCTATTGGTGAATCGAGTGGGTCATTTGTGCACAGACAAATAAATAATAGATGAATCGATGGATGAAAAAATGGACAGATGATGGATGAGGGAATAGGTAAATAGAGGTTATCCTAGATTTACAACCGAGGCAAAATCTCAAAAATTTAAATAAATGATCTTCTACTATGCTATCATTTAGATAATTTTTAAATCAATTACTAGGTAAACAGTGGCACTTTCCAGAAAATCTTTGTGCTTAATATACTTACCCTCCCAAATTCAGGACAATGGTTACTTCTGTGAATATAAAATACTAATTTTTTTGAGACCTCATCTGGCTCTGCAGCTCAGGGTCTGATTCTTTTGGCTGGATAAGGGTAGCCTTGGGGTCATAGCAATGCTCCTGCCTCAGCCTCCCAAATGCTGGGATTACAGGTGTGTGCCACCACACCCAGCTTTATGTGGTGCTGGGGAATTGAACTCAGGCTGTTATACTCTCTAGGCAAGTGCTTTAACCGTGGTGCTATTCCTCCTACATAGGTTAGTAAAAAAATAAAATCTCCAGTTTGGATCAGAAGACTGACACTCCTTCTGAAAGGTCAGAAACTGTCCCAGGTTTCCCCAGGGCAAAAAGACAGCTGTCTGGACAATTCTTGGGCCACACACCCAGAGGCCATTAGAACGCACACATCTACCATTTTCAGTGTGGTCTCCAAGAGCTCCTCCTCTGTCTTCTGTCTCAGGCAGTGAACCATGGCGGCCGATGTGGTGCTCTCACACCCAGCAGCGAGAGCAACTTGCTGCAGAGATCACAAGCAATAGCAGAGGTTAAGAACAATGCCCCTTCCCTCCACCAGCATAGACAGAGGTGTTCCATCCCATATCCATTTTTTTGAAGACAATAGTGGGAGGTAGTAGCCCCAAACACTCCAGACCAAAGAGGTGTGGGGTCTGGATGTCCCAGAGGGCTGCCTCCTACTAATCGGAATCTTGCATGGGACGAGTACACATTATCTGTGCCTGTGCTACCTCCTCTCGGTTAAAATGGGTGTGACAATCCCAAAACTGATCAACCCAAGAAAGGCAGTGTAGAGTGGTGTTGCAAGAACGGACCCAGATGGCAACTATCTCATGAAACTTAAAATGAAAAACAAAGTGAACCAGGCGTGTAGGGTGGGGAGGGATGGTGGGGCGGGCAGGAGGAGGGACAAATGGAGAGCAGGAAAGTCCTTGTCACCTCGACAAGATACGCATGTGCACAAAATTCTCAACTTCATTGTAAACCTTAAAGTTTGCGCTTATACATATCAATAAAATGGGAATAAAATAAAATAAAATAAAAAAGAGCAGAGTCCCAGCTGCCACTTTCTGGTTTCTAATTCCATTGGTAGACAGGGCTGTGAAGGGAGATGCGCATTCGCTAAAACAAGGAAGAAAGCCACTACTCCGAAACCAAAGGAGAATGTCTCGTCCCTTGGGTGTAGGTGGTGGCCCTGACCAGGGCAGGGCCAAGACGTGTGCTGGAAAGCAGAGGGTGGTGAGGACTCCTGGACTAGCCAGACGCTCCAGCTGAGCAGAACAAGGCTGTGGAATCGACCCTGGGAGCGGCGGCAGAGGCAGGGCAGAGGACTGGAGTAAGGGGGTGCTGGATTCCCTCCATCCGGCAACTTTTACTTTCTGTGTGTTCACCAAGCACATCCTCCTACCTGCCACTTCCGTTCCTGACCAGGAAAGTGATCCTTCTTGAATTGAGCCTGAGTGTGTAGACACCTGTTATTTATAAACCAAGCATCCTGAATACCATCTCAAAAAGTCTACAAATTCTTGGGGCCTCCATTGCCTCCATCCTACTGTTCTTAGAGGCTGTTCCAACATCGCGGCCGAAACCAGCTCTCACTGTTCTACCCACGCCTTCCACGTCATGGGCTCTAGTAGACGGTTCTCAGGAGAGCCAACTCTACTATTCGCCTTTCCCTTGGGCCCCCCACTACTACCCACATGAAGACAACAGCCTCATCGGGTTGCTTTGAAACATGGCCCCTGAAATGCCCCCACCCTCAGCTCACTCCCAGTTTCCCCTGCTCTTTCTGCACTGGCCACATCAGCCCCCTCTCACCCTCTACCCGTCGAGCTGTTTCCTCTTGCCATGGGACATTTGCACATGCTGTTTCTTTTCCTAGTCATATTTTAAACTTTTTTCTAGCAAATAAATTAATGCTCAGTTCTCTGATTCCAATGCATTGATCATTTCTTAGGTAAACATTTTCTAATAGATTCCCCCTACTCTGGGACTAAATGCCCCTTTTGGATTCTATTAGAATATTAGTGTTTATTATTATTGCTTCTTCATTAACTTTGTTCTAGTTGGAATTTTATTATTTACCTGATTGCATAGTCATTGTTCTGTCTTTAAATAAAATGGATGCTTTGAGAGGTTACAAGCTATGTGGAGATGCCAGAGCTGTTTGTTGAATGAATGAAGGCATAATTTCACCAGAAAGCAACCTTGACCCCAAGGTCCTCATTGAGGAATCCTTCCAGATCCATGTTCTACTAGTGAGACCATTAGAAGTCAAACAGAAAACATGCATGTCACAGTGAGGACACTGGCCACTGGCCACCCAGCACCCTGCCCTGGCACACTGTGAGAAGTACAGTCAGCACACAGTGATCTCTTGTCCCAGCTTAGACCTACACATGTGCTTTTCCACGCTCTGCCCCAATTTCCTGGTTAGAAATGGGAAAAATGAACAGATGTCACTTTGTCCTTCTGACTCAGCTGGGACCAATCTCTCAACAAGAAAGGCACTTGAAGATTTCGAGAGAGCTCAGCAGAGAGTGCAGGAGCAGACTAGAGTGCGAGCTACCTTAGCCCCAGGCCGGGTGTCTTTCCTGAAGAGACAGGGAGTGAGGGCCACACCACTCTCAGAAATGGCCCGATGGAAGAGGTCCTTGGCCAGAGGAGACAACACCTGGCAGAGGAGGGAAGAGGAAAGTTAGTGAGGCGGTCAGCGACTCATGAAGGGTCCTTCCACCAGCTCCTCTGCCTGGGTCACTCACCTGGAGACGTGGGTGCTCAGTGGACATGACAGGTCCTCATGTACCCCACTTTCTGGGCTCTTCCTAGGCCTGGCTTCCCTGAGAGAACCTCCGCAGGACCAAGCCAGAGCCCAGGGCCAAGGATAAAACCCAAAGTATATGACACATGCTCAGCACAATAATCTAAAGTGTTGGAAAGACAGGTTGGCAATTCCTGGCCACAAATTCTGACCCAGCATTCCCACCAGTGAGAATCTGCGCAGAGAAATATGGAGGAACACAGACTCCTCTCAGTATGGAGTGGCGTTTCTAGTGGTAAAAACTGTAACCATTCTGAAGTTCTAGTATTCTTAGACTGTATAAATAAATGATTTTTCATTCTGACAGTGAAACACTATGCAACTGCAAAAGTACTATAGAAGTGCATGTAGCGCTTGAAGAAAAACTTAGGACATCATAGTGTCGAGGACAATTGTGTAAGTATAGGTGATACATAAAGACAGGAATAAAAAGAGACGATAGAAAGTGTGTGTATGTGGGGGTAACGTCACAGAAAAATGATTAAAGCAATACATTGTAGATAACTTCTTTTCTTGTTAGACTTATCTGTGTTTTTACCTTTGCTCTACTTAACAATATAGCAGTATATTCCTCTGAATATTTAACTATAAGATTAATGCATGTTTGAAAAAGACAGTAGTAGGGCTGACTCTGTGCCCAGCTCTGGAGGGTTTCCTCGGGCTTCCAATCCATCCCACAGCTCCCTGCCCTGCCCCCCATGTGCATTCACCATCCCAGCAACCTGTGCAGTGTCTGTGTCCTGTGTCCCTGACCGCACCTCTGAGTATTTCTCCTTCCAGCCACCTTTTGTCTCATCTACTTTTCTCAGCTCCTGTTAACTTCTCAGCTCCACGGACTACTGCCTTGGGTGTGCACAAATCATTAAATCACCTCAGAGGAAACCCCTGGCTGTGCTCTGCGTTCACATCCTCTCGACAAGGGGACTTGGCTTTCAGTAGTTGATGATGTCTACCCAACTGTCCTCCTAGCCTCTGTGTATTCGTAGCTCATACCTATTCCTAAGTCAGATGAATCTTAATGATGAAATTAGTAGGAAGGAGAGAGAAGTCAGTCCAGGTAGAAGGGGTGGAATGTTACCACTGGAGATGCTTATGTCCCTGTGTTATAAAGGTGGGTTCTGAGCTTCTTGGGGGAGGGATTTAAGAGAATTTACACCTCTAGCTCTTTACCATCTGATGCTATGAGCTTGGCAGAATTCACCCTGAATCAAAGGGGCCTGTGCTCACATCAGCTTGACTACAATAGGTCTCGGGAAAGCGCCATGAACCTTGAGCGAGGGGCCTGGTGACAGGAACACTTACAAGAACAGAGACACTTTCACCTCCTGCCGACTCGCCAAAGATGGTCACAGAGCCTGGGTTCCCTCCGAAGTTGGCAATGTTGTCCTGGACCCAGCGCAGGGCAGCCACCTGGTCCAGGTGACCCCAGTTTCCACGACTGTGTTCATCTCCTGTGCTGTAATAGAACAGGGCAAGAATGGGGGGATAGGGATGTCATACCAGAGATCTCAGGACCTCAGATGGGCTGGTGGCATGTGCTTGCACTCGCTATGGTTTGGATGGGATTTTCCTACCAAAATTTTACATGTGCGAGGCTTGGTCCTCAATGTGGTGATATGGGAAGATGAAGAAACCTTTAACATGGATGGAGCCTAGCCATAGGTTAGCCAAAGTGCCGCCTGAATGAAGAACTGATGGCATTCTCTGCGTAGCTCTGGTTAGTTCTTGAGAGAGGGTTGCCATGAAAGGGCAAGACTGGCACCTGTCTGCTAACTGGCTTTCTGTCTTGCCATGTGATCCCTTCCTCTCACATGTGCTCTGTCCACGAGCCCAGAGACCTTACCACAGCTGGGACCATATTGTTTTGATGTTGACCCTTCAAAACTAAGTAAAACAACAATTTTCTTCTTTTAAAGTTTTCAGCCTTGGATATTTTATTATATCGATTGAAAATATACTGATACAGAAAATGGGGAGGGAGTCAAAGAATAGTCATTGATAAAGCTCTATATGAAAATATGGAAGTAACTTTGGAAAGAAGTTGGAAAAGCTCAGAGGAACAAACTAGAAAAAGCCTAAAATGTTGGCGATTCTGGTGAGGTGTCAGCTGACAAATAGAAATGGGAATCTGACTGGAAGGAAGATCGCTTGTTACACAATTGCAGAGAACTTGGATGAACTCAGTCCACACCCTAGGCTTTAGGGAGGGCCACACTGGAGAATGATGAAGTAGTTTGTTTGGTGGAAAAAAATCTCAACAGGAAATCACTCCGGCTATGGAGTGAATATTATTGGATGTTTCTTGTGAATGATTTGGTGAGTTTGGAGAGCAAAAGGAAGCAGTGTGGAAAGACTTGAAACTTGCTGCCTGGGTACAGAGGAGGAAAGAAAAAGTCCTCGAGGTTGGAGCCAGTGGCCACATGCTAAAGCTTTGCAAGGTTGATGATCGCTGGGAGTTGTAGAAAAAGACCATCTCAGAAATCTTCAGCGTCACCATTTCTATCACAGGCTTCCAGGTTTGAAACAAATGTCCAGAGCATTCTCCGTGGGATTCTTGTGTAAGGAGGCCTGGAAACTCTGCTGCTGATCTGTAGCCACTCCTGGGAAGGGAGCTGCAGATGACTATAAGAAAGGTGGGAATTCTCTACAGAGGCCTACAGATTCAACCTACTCTGGCCTTTCTGTGGAGTAGCCATCACATAAAAGTTGCAGATTTGAGGCGTACTATTTGGAACAGCATGGAAGCCAGGGACAAGTTGAGAAGCGGTTGGATTAGAATACATTTTAAAGGGGAAACCAAGCAGATTTGCCGGTCAGCTGGGTGTGGGGTATATGAAAAGGGAAGAGTCCAGTTGCACACTGGCCTTTATCTTGCACAATAGGGTTCAGGGTCTTGTAGGAAAGGGAGAGAGAGGCTTTTTTCAGGGGAAACTGGGCAGTAGGGTTTCAATCTGGCCCTGTGAAGTGGGAGTTTCTCTGTAGTCACCTAGGGTAAAAGGGAGGATGCAGTTAAAAATGATGCCTGGAGTTCGAAGGAGGAGTGGGAGCCATGTTCAGGGAGTTGTGGAGGTGTTGTGGGATCACACAGGAAATTAGTAGAAAGGCAGAGGAAGACAGAGGCCTGAAGGATGGGGGAAGGGAACAGGGACCCGAAAAGGGGCTGAGAAGGAATGATCCAAAGGTAGGAGGCGTCCGGTGCCAAGAGAAGGAAGCATTTCCAAGGAGATAAAATCTGTGGCTGCTCCTGAGAGGTCACAAAAGGTTAGGCCAAGAAAGATGGGGTCTTTGGTGACCTCAACAAGCGCAGACGGCAGACATGGTCGAGGAGCGACAGGTTGGGGGGGGGGAGAGATTTTTGTGTCAGTTTTACTGAAATAGAAAGCAAAGACATCATGTCCGGGTAAAGGAGAACTTGCACTTTGTGACGGTGACACACCCTGGATATGCCAGGCCTAGGACAACCTGTCGACACCTGCACCCTCCTCCAGCTCCATAGTCTTACTAGCAGTACTTGGAGCTCCTCCTCCAGACCACCTGCTTGCTACCTACAGCTCAGTTGTTCTGGGCCACACACAGTCAGAAGAGGCTCAAGGTCACTGGTCCCTGCCCCTCCACAGGAGACATGTTGGAGAGGAGTCTTGCTTCTACTCCTGCACATATCAGACACCAAGAAGGAAATGAGCTGTGCAGATGCTTATATTTCCTGGGATCAGGTGCTCTGATAGCCTCCCACCAATGGCCGCCCATTCTTGCATCCATGAGCAGTCACAGAATTCCCCCCAACAAACAGCCTCTTCCTTCCTTTTGCTGAGATGTGTAACAATGAACTGCTCTGCCACAAACTCACTGCTGTCATAAAAGACTGCAGTGAGCTGGGGCAGCACAGGTGAAGGAAGGTAGGTATTTCCGAGGCCATAATCCACAGGCAGAGTATGCAGGATGCATAGGAGTTTGGCGAGCTAGAGGGCATTGCAGACAGAGGGAGCAGCGCAAGTAAAAGCTTGGAAGTAAGAGGACAAGTTTTATTGGGGAATGAGAAGGTACTTGGTGGGGTCCAAATACTAAGAAACAGGATGCATTATCAAGGAACCTAGCACAGGCTTCCTAGACTACAGTAGTCCCCCACCCTCTTGACACTAGGGACTGATTTAGTTTGCCATTCTCCTAAGGGTGATGGGGAAGCTCTGCCTCCCGTCAGCAGGTGTATTAGAACTAAACAGGATCATGCTAGCAGGAGGCAGAGTTCTGCTCTCCACTTTCCTCCTGCCCAGAGGCCCAGTCAACAGCCTAGTCTGCAGCCTTAGGGTTGGAAATTCTTGCCTGAGGGGGCTAAAATGCTCAGATTCAGGTCTTATACCTTTGATTGGAGGCAGATAACATGGAGTAAAAAGAGTCTGGGACCTTACCTGAGGAATCCCCAGATGCCCAGGCGGTACTGAATGGTCACCACCACTACATTCTCGTGGGTAGCAAGGGGCACACCATTAAAGATCGATGCTCCACCAGACAATAAACCACCTCCATGGATCCACACCATCACCTACAGAAGTAATCATACTCGGTATAAGAATCAGATCAGAGATAAGGTAGGGATGTCTGTTTTGGCCACCTATCCCTTGGTCATGACTAAGAAGGCCATTATGCAAAGTCCACAGTGTCCAGCAAGGTTGCAAAAAGCAGTCTCTAGCCCAACTCTCCTAAGGGCATGCAGATCTCCATCCAACTCTCTACCCCTTGGAAGTCTTGCTTTTGTCCCCGGGCTCAAATGTCACATTTTCCCAAAGCCCTTCAAACTGAGGCACTTTAACTGCCCAAGTCCCTGAAGCTAATAACCAGTAGCAGAAGAACTACAGCGGGCCCCAGAGCCCACTTGCTGAGCTGGCTGGTCCCCACACCCCATGGCCACAGCACAGTAAGCTACAGCTCATCAGTTCTGGTTCTGTATATTCAGACCTGGCCTAGATAAAACTTAGCAGTATTGCTGAAAACATATATTGGATTCATCCCATTTGAATTAATAGAGACAGGAAAGTTAAAAAAAAAATTGCAAGGCTCCCTGCCAGTCAAAGCAGAGCCAAGATTTAAACTCACACCTTAGGGTTCTACAGTCTGTGTCTCTGGATAGGTAGTTTCCTGCCTCCAGACTTCCAAGGCCTCTGTTTCTTCTGCCCCTGTGATCTCTGCCTACCTCTGATGTAGGGAGTGAATGAAAGTCATGTATAAGTGAAGATGGAGCCCCAGGGATAGTTAGCAATGATATTTTGAAGAAGTTAGAATGTGTCTGTCTAGCCCAGATGTCAGGTTCCTTGAAGCAGTTGTTGCACAGCTTGGTTTCACGTTAGTCTAACCCCTAAGTCTAACCGTGTATACAGGGATGTTGAGTTTGTAATAAAAGAAAGAATGAGTGAATGAATGAGGAGCACTTTGTTCTTACTTCCTTATGCATAAAAAACAGGTTTGAGACCAATCTCATTCATAAGTTCACATCTTCTCACCTACTCCCGGCCTCCATGCCGGGGTATTCCTAAGAAACTAGCTGGGTGAAAGTAGCAGCCTAACTCACCTCTGTCCCTTCATTTATTTTGAAATTACCGACTCATAGACTATGAGCTGTGCCAAATACACAGAGAGAACAATGAACTGCAATAAAATTCCAGATGTTTGGCCAAAGCCAAGGAAAGTGCTCTGAGATTATCTCAGGCTCTTCCCCGGGAATCTCTGTCATGGGACAGTGAGAATTTTCAGAAATGAATCTTGGCATGCTAGGAAAAGGCCACATGTTGGTTTGATTTCTTAGTCTATGTTCAAAGCATTGGTTCAAATATCATAAGACTTAAGCTCTTGTTCTGTTGACTCTAATGTGTGACTACCCCGGCCCCATCTTTGCCTCAGTTTGTCTGTATGTAAAGAAAAGCCTAGGGGCTGGAAGTGCAGCTCAGAGGTATAACACTTGTGTAGCTTGTGCAAAGCACCCAGTTCAATTCTCTGTACAAAAAAAAAAAAAAAAAAAAGTTCATTGCTTTTTTTCCTTGAAGATTCTTTCTAGCTCTTACTTTGTTAGAAATTATGTCTTAGCTGCTCTAGATAGCAGACTCTCAAATTTTCAATTAGGAAAATCATTCTTTTTCTCTGTTACTTAGAACTTGGAAAAACTAGAAGTGTCTTTCAGATATACGGTAAACTCCAGCTGCCTAATGTCACTGGGGGAAATTGAGATATCAAAAATTGTTCTCTTGTGATCAAAATTAACTAGGAGCCTGGGCCATGAGTTCTTTGCCTCCCCCCACCCCCCGCCCCCGTAATATACTGAAACATTCTGAACGCTGAGGTGTTGGTAAGTCATTCCCACTGCTTACCGGAAGTTGGCTATTGTTTGTCAGTTCAGCTGGAGAGTAAATGTTTAAGTAAAGACAATCTTCTGAATACTTGAGAGAAACGTTTTCCAGTCTGTTTGTAAAGACCTCTGAAAGCACTGGCCCTGCTCCTGTGAGTTGGGAACACCTGCCAAGGAGAGGAAAAAAAAAATACTCCTGACATTCAAAGAAATCAAAGCAAGGTTCCCTTGAGCCAGGAAAAATTCAGGTAGATGGTTTATTCTTTCAAATAGAGTTATCATTAAAATTAAGAAACTGAAATGAGTAGGAAGCTGTCTAGGAATCCTGGGAGAAACTCTGGGACTCTCTTGGGCCTCCAAAGACCACGGAGAAGGAGAAGGCCACAGGACCTGAACTCCATCAATCAAAAGGTCCTAAGGAGACCTAATCTCACCTCTAACCCTTCCTGCTACCACCAAGGGCCCATTACGTCAACACAGGGCACTGCTGAGGGGTAGACACCCATCTAATACAATGATATGGGCGCTCCAGAATTCACCTCGCAGCAGTTCCTAAGTGGCACACACTTAGTTCCTGCTGTTCTTGCTGCAGCTAAGCCACCGCCCCCTACACAGGAAGAATGGTGGCCTCTCTGGCCACTAATGCACGTTTCCTCTGGTGTCCCCAGATATCTTTCAACACAGTCTGCATCTTCTATCAGGGCTAGAGAGTCACAGCAACCTTGAAAGCTTCCTGAAACTTGTGGCAAATCTGACCTCAGCACTTTTTGTTTCTGAGATCCTTGCAGTAATCACAAGTTCAGGCACCACAACTCTCAGTCTGCTTAAAATCTTTCCAGTCACAATGAAGAAGGACTTTGGCGCGCAGAGCCAGACTGCGAAGGCAACAATGAGTAATGCCGTTTTCTGTAAATGTTGTCGTATGGCCACAATCGCCAAGAGCATTCAGGAAAATATGACCTCAGGGAAGTTGGGTGCTAGCGACCTACACTGAAGGACAGGGAAGCACGAATCTCAGGGAAATAACCCTAGGAGCCGAGGGATTTTGTTTGATTTAAGGAAGCTCAACAAAGTACAAGAAAACCAAAGCAAATGATTTATAAAATGATCAGACAATTAGCAGAAAGATTGAAATGGTAAGAAAACAACTGACATTCCCAACGCTGAAAAATACAATGAATAAAATGAAAAATGAATTGCAAAGCATTAGTAGCAGACTTTATCAGTAGGAGAAAAAGAAGCCACCTGGAAGGCTGGCTGGTTCAAAATGTACTCAGAGAGAAAAGAAAAAGAATGGGTGAAATGAAGCAAACCTTTGAGATCTCTTGGACATTAAAAAGAAGCAAGAATTCAGGTTACTGGCGTTGAGGAGGGGGTGAGAAGGTCAAAAGGATGGGAGGCTTGTTCAGAGATAATAATGCAATTTTTCCAAACCTGGGGAAGCCTACTAATTTCCCAGTAGAAGAAGGACATGGTAATGAATTTGGCTGAACATGATATAACTTTTTCAAGTCATACCGTTAAACACTCAAAGATCAACGACAGAAGAAAAAACTGACATAGTTAGAGAAAAGAAGAAAATAACATAACAAAGCTCAAGAAGTCTTTTACAGACAAAAACTGATGGAGCCCTTCACGTCGAAAAAGGATACTAATATGCAACAAGAAAAAAAATCAAAAAGTTGCTCTTTTTCCTTAATGAAAATAAACACAGAGGCAATTATAATTACGTTAATGATGTAGTCATGCTATGTGAGCCAATTATATCTTTAAATGACATTTAATAATTTGTCAATGATTAATTTGTTAATTATAGGCAATGCGAAGCTGTTAATGTTAGGCAAGATGATTTGTTGATGATTCATTTGTCAATGAGAGACAAGATAAAATACGGGTGTAGCACCAAAAATTCGAAATGGAGGATATAAGATGCAAAGCATGACTTTTTTAATCTTCCGTGTTATCAAACTTAGAGTATCATCAGTGTAAAATATTATAACTATGGGTTGTTTGTGTAAGCCCTGTGATATTTATAAAGCAAAACTTTATGATAGATATACTGAAAATAAAAAGCAAGAAAATCAAAAGATACTACTGGAGAAATTGACTTAATCACAAGAGAAGAAAACAAGAGAGGAAAAGAAAAAATAAATTCACAAAAGCCAAGTCCTGGAATTTGTCAGGCCAGCTGCGGACTTTTCTCCAAGCTGGCCAGGTTGATTGAAAAGCAGTTAACAGTCATTCTGCCCGTGACTGGATGTTTAGCCACATCTGGGAGTCAAGGACTTGTAACATCATTGCACTGTCTTGCCGCATACTTATCTATAGCCGCAGCACTGACCACTGTGTGTTAACACAGCAGATACCTCATTTTTTATCTCACATTGTTTATCTCTCTCCCTTCTAGAATATAAATTTCATGAAGATGGAGATATTAGTTTGGTCACTAATAGCTTCTGAGGACCTAGAACTCATGCCAGGAGAGCAATATGTAACAATGGATGTGCTGAGTGAAGGGTTCTAGACGGGGAGGGGAAAGTTCTGGAACGTTTGCGAAGTTTTACCATGTTCTCTAGGATTCCAGAACACAGTCAGAGGATTGTTTCATCTTTTTTTTTTTTTTTTCATCACTCTGGGGCAACCATCCACGCTGAAAGAGGCAAAAGAGGCTTACATGGGCGGGTAGGAGGTGGTGTGCTTCACCTTGTCCCATGGCTCTGCAGGCTGAGGAGGAGCAAACCTCAGAGACCCAAGAGGGGGCTTGGCAAAGGGCACTCCCAGGAACACGGCCACAGGTTGAGCAAATCCTTCCAAGCTGAGGTACTTCCCCAGGACCTGGCCATGTGTGGTATCCACCAGAGGGGGCGAGGACGGGTGTCCTGCTGGAGAGAAATGAGGACCCGTGAGAGGCAAAAGGTAAAGTCTTGATTTCAGGTGGGTTTGCCACTTTCTAAGCCTGTGACCTTGAAGGAGACATCTAAATTCTCTAGGCTTTACTTTCTTACATAAAATAAAGATGAGAAAATCGGTCCTTCCTCCGAGTGCTGATTGAAGGAGCGAACTAGAAACGGGGTGGAAAAGCAATCACCACAAAGTGAATTCAGAACTGAGAAGTGCTGCTGCCTACAGGAAGAAGATCCCTGGTTTCCTACTCACAAACTTCTGGAAGCTTGTATTCATGAAGGTTCTGGTGCTGAGCTGGGTGAGAGGACGAACAAGAGGTGGGCTCTGTTCTGAAGAGACCTGACCTGACAGGGACGAGGGACATACACCGAAATATTTGACCTAATACTGGAAAGACAGAAGCTATGTCCTGTGAGAGGGACTGAACTAGGGGAGCTGGAAAATGAAGTAAGATCCTGTGATTGGTGAGATCACAGAGGGGGCTGGGATGTGTAGCGGGGGGGGGGGGGAAGTGAATGGGGGAAAATGGAAGGAGAAAGGAACAAAGTAGGGAGGATAGAACAGGCAAGGGCTCAGAGACAGCAACAGACAGGGCTGGCTGAGAAAGGTGAGTGACCTGTGAACACCTCCAGATGGAGCCCTTGGAGAGTGGGAGGCCAGCAGGCAACAGCAGGTGCAGGTCAGGGAGGGCCTCTAGTGTCCAACTAAGACATTGGATTTTATTTGGTTGACAAATAAGTAGCAGGAACTGATCTGGTCTAAAAGACACAATGAACATCTGTGAAATTCTTCAGTGGCTCTTAAAAGGCTGTGTAGGAGGGAGAGAGACTGGAAGTCCAGGTTCTGCCTGCTCTGTTCACTGCACTTTTATGAAGCAGATAATCGTCCCTCATGTCCCTGAGTGTGGCTTCCTCATTATTCCTAGTTCAACCTGATGTGGGACTGGAGTGAAGTAGTGTGATCTTCCTTCCTGAGGCAGGTAGACTTTAGACTTTAGACGACAGCCACCCCTGAGGTCTTCTCTTTTTTTGGAACAACCAACCTCAACTTGTCAAAGCATTCTTCAAAGGACATGATCATATTCACTCCCTTTTGTAATGCAAATAATAACCAACATCTTCCTCAAAGTCTCTGGCCAGAGCACAAAAGAATAACCCAGATTTAGTCTTACAAAAGAACAGCCAATGGCCTTGGAGGCTCTACGAGAAACCAGGTTACAGAGCAAAATCTGAGTCCCACACTATCAAGAGCCAGTTCCACACTGTGCCTATTTAGCTTGGTGGGCGTTGCAAATTATTAAAGATCTCATGGAGACAAACTACCCTGAGGCATCTGTCAGCTATTCCCTATTTCTTTGTTGGTTTATGATATTTTGAATTACATTTTCAACCTTTCTGCCATAAAATCATCAGAACAGAATGTCACCATAAGTCAAAGAGCATATGTTTATTGAGATGCCGATGGGTGACGGCAATGTAGATGACTATTTTCTACATCCTTAACAAATTTCCTGCACAGGTCGTAGATTACTTTTGAGAACCAGAAGGACAATTTTATGAAAACACAAAGTGATGACTATGAGTAATTCTGAAGAAAACATTCTTGTGGACCATGAAGTGGGGGAGTGAAAAGCGAAGGAGAAGATCCAACAGCCAGTGTATGACGCTGGCCCCATGACAGACAGATTTAATGGAGGAGTCTGTGAGAATCCTGGTAAGAAGATGCCACAGGAAGAGGGTTCTGCAAGAATGGGAAGGAGGCGCTGTAGAGTCGTTCACCTGAAGGTGAGGGTAGACGTCACTGCAGACCAGCGTGACAGAAGAGAAAAGTGAAAAGAAGGCACAGAGACAGCTGTGACAGAGACTGAAAACACCCACCAGCGGTACAGGCAGACGAAGGGTACCACATCATGGAAGACATGGGAGAAGAGGAGGGAAGGGTCGGAGGGAGTGCTGAGTGCTTTAAGAGACAAGAGAGGGTAAAGTCTAAGCAGAAATCTGGACATGTGATCTGTCTTGGCTCGGTAATAATTCTCCAGCCAGATGAAGTAGGAAGATACTAGATTGCCCAGAGCGAAGATATAGGTGGCCTGGGAGGCTTAAACAAAAATGGTAGCAAGAGCAGCTATCACCTAGGTTACACAGAAGGTGCACACACTGAGCACGTACTATGTGCCAGACATGCATTTGATTACTCAAAGTTAATTTTTAATAAAAGCTTGTTAAGTGGGCATTAGCACAGCCAGGTTATGAAACTGGAAATAGCCTGTATGGGCCTCTTAATGTTGAAAATGGATGAGAGTTCCAGGGGCAGCCAGCAGGGAGGGGATGTTCCATTGTAAAGCTAGATTCATTTTACTCTGTCTTACACCCATTCCAGGCTTCTCACAGGGCCACGGTACCTGAGAGCGGCTACAAGTCAGATGGGGCCTGGGATGTGAGGACACTGATGTCTGAGCAGTCACCTGGGCTCAAGAGCCAGAAGGAAACTAGGGCATCATTTTCTAGGTGACCGTGGGAGAGTCTGTGTTCCACCAAGTCTGAACTTCTCAGTTGGTAAAAGACGTAAACATATGTTGAGACCAATCACTATAGATCTATATTTATAAGTAATTTAATTTCTGTATCCAGTGTTTTTGTGTATGAGGTTCTTACAGGTGCTGAGTGTCTACTTGTCTCACGGTAGCACTAATCCGGTCCACGCACCGAAGACCTCCTCTACCAGGGCCACCATCCACCTGCTCAAATCACCAAGCCCCAGGCAACACACAACAGCACAGTCCTTATTTCCAAAGTCCCCTCAAATCATTCAAACTAACCAATCCTACCCCTGGGCTTTCCCTTTTCTTTCCAGAGGAAATTCCACTAAAGGCTCCTGCCCCCGCAGCGACCTACCCCATACCCCTTCACTGACCCTGGTGCTGTCCCTCACTACCTCCCCTCAGTAGTATGACCTCTCCTCTCGGGAACTGTAACAGCTTATCTTTTCAATGAATATTGGCTTGCTCTTGGTCTGACTTTGCCATATGTCAAATATCTTATTAATACATTCCTTTTAAAACCAGTCCTTTACTCATTCCATTTCTGTACCTCCTGCAGACCAAGACCACCCTAAACACTCTACAATCAAGGCTCTGTTTGATCCTCACTACAGCCTACTCAGTTAGGCACTACTGTTACCCTATTCGAGGTAAGTGAAGTTAAGTGCCCTGTCTATTGACAAATAGCTCATTATGTGGTTAGCTGGGATTCCAACCTCAACTCTGATTTGTGGGTTAATGCTTTTAGTATCCTGCTGAGCTGGGCCCCATGATCTGGCCAGATCTGAATGAAGAATCAAGGGGAAGTAAACAGAACTCTCTTCCTTCCTTTCTCATGTGTGAGGTCCCCTGTTGACCCATCATGCTCCGGTACCTGCTGTGTGCTGCTGAATCTCTGTCTCAGTGTTTTTCCTCCCGTGTCTCTGCAGAGTCACAGCAGGCTGTGAGCAGGCTGTTCCAAGTCTGAGTTCAAGTCTAAATTCACGTCTAAATGCAGAGGGTGAGCTCTGCTGCAGAACCGGACCTGCCATGCATTTGTCCCATTTGCGTCTTTGTCCACCATGGCCCAGGACGAAGACTTCCAAGCATGTTCCCTGAGATACGCATCACAGACTCACCCCAAGCTGAGCAAGCAGCAAGAGAGGCCAACACCAGACCGTAGCGCCACACTGTGGAAGGAGAGCAGACGCCAGGCCCTGTGAGATGTCTGAGTCTCCTCAGAGGGATTCTCAGGACCTGCTCCGGACACTGAGGCCCTTCACCCATAACTTCGCCCTGCAGCCTGATCGCCTAAGAATAAGATGACAAAAAGCTCTTGCCCTCTACAACACTCCTGAGGGACTGATGGGACCTGGAAGCCCGGTCCCAGCCTGAGTTCAAGTTTATCTGGGGAGTCCAGGTTCAGCTCTCAGGTTACAGACATTCATACAAACTGGCCCAACAACTTCTTACATAAGACTTTCTCCCTGTGGAGCTCTAATTTTAGCGTGCTGTGAGCTTCCCAAAGGCAGACACAGGAAACAGATACTTTTAGGTGTGGCAAAGCCTTGGTCTGTGGTCCTCAGAGTAGGCTGAAAAATGTCAAAGCACCTCACATCCCCAAAGCTGCTATCCTCCTGAGAGTTTTGGAGACTCTTTCTTTCTTTCTTTCTTTCTTTCTTTCTTTCTTTCTTTCTTTCTTCCTTTCTTTCAAAGGTCTTGCTCTGGATTCTAGGCTGGTTCTGATCTCATCATATAGCCCAGGCTAGCCTTGAACTCACAGCAACCCCCCTGCCTCAGTCCCCCCAGTCTCCTGAGTGCTGGGATAACAGGTGTGAGCCACTACTCTTTGTTTATGTGGTCCTAGGGAACTGAACCCAGAGGTTTGCACTCACTAGGCAAGTGTTTTAACCATTGTGCTATTCCTCCAGCCCTCAGTTTCTCTGGACTGATATTAACGTTGTGGGTCCTCAAGTTTGTAAGCAATCTTATATTTCAACTAGAAAAAAAAAACTAGAGCTCCCATCTTCCGTTCTGACGGTGAGTTTCAGGTCATGAATTATGCTGTTTCCCATTTCCATATGCTAGAGGAGAAAAACAGCTCTTATGGTGTTGGTTTGTAATCTGACAACTTGAAATGGTTTTTATTCCATGCAAGTTCTACCCCTCCTTACCCACTGGCGGGGTGGCTTCTGGATGGATGTGCGTTTTTCCTACTACCCTGCTGCCCTCTGCTGGACATGGCGAAATTCACAACAATAACGTTTCTCCAAAAATTTACTCTGGCTTGATACCTGAGACAAGTTCAAGGTTATCTGGGGGAGGGGGTGAAACAAAGGACTTTTGGCAAAAAACCCTAAATTTCTCATTTTAAAATTAGACTGTAATTAGATAGTTTATGCTTCTACAATAATGGAAAGCAGAGGTGATTGCGAAACATGCAAGGTAGCGCTTTAGTAAGATGTGGAAAGTAAGAAAGTAAATTAAGAAGGTCCTGGCCCTGTGCTTGGTCCTGGAGTTAGATTTCCTTCTCCTAGAAGTGGAACTGGTTTTTCCAGGGGCTGCTCAAGGTGGAAATGTGCTCCACTTCCGCTACCCCCGTCCAGGCTTGAATGCCCAGCACCTGGGTGTGTGGTGCAAGGGACTGAAAACATCTTGACAAGGCCCCCTTCCCTCCCCTCCAGTATGGTGGGCCTTGAAGGAGTCAGTTGCAAACAGTTTGAGTTCCAAATGTAAGGTTAGGCAGGCACTTAAGAGCTCTAAGAACTCTGCCCCCACCAGTAGCTAACTATGATATAACATTGGTGCTTTGGTGAGATTCCTGGAGCAGATTATTGTATAAACTTGGATGAAGAGCCTGCTATGATCTTCTCCCTGGCTCCCTCTACGAAGGGTTCTTACACACTGTGACAACTTGAAGAGGTATGGCTTTTGCAGAAAATTCTCTGTCATCTTCCTCTAAGATAGCTTTGAATAAACCTTTTTCCTACTTACCATAATAAATGGTCTCCTCTGATTTGACCAGGCTGCAGGCAAAAGGACCTTAAGCATATGGCCTTTAAGCAGCTGGTAATTGATTCCATTTATCTTATCCTGAAAAATCTGAATATCATCAATAATATTTTTAAAATACTAATTTCTAAAGCTGTTCATGAAATTATGTCTGTTAATGTCAGGCATATGAAACAATTGTTCAAGGGAGGGGAGTTTTTACCAACTTAAAAGATACATATGCTACACTCCGGGTGCAGTGTTTCCTAATCAAAACTGCATTAGAATGTCCAAAATAGTGCCGTCTTTCCTGCTGAAGCAAGTAAGTGTCCTGGCCCCATCCACAAGGATATCCTGTAGTTGGAATGAGGAGGGCAGGACCACTGGAATTCTGGGACAGCCCTCCAAGTGAGTGCTTTACTCTCCAATACAAATCTTGAATTAAATGAAAACACACACCCACAAAATAAATACCAGTGTCATCTGTATGTCAACTTTAGCTCCATAAAACAGCTGATTACATGTGAACTGGAAGTATAGAGAATAGGGTCCTATACCCGAGTTGCTTGAATATGTGCTAAGCCTAGAAAGAGACTTGCAACACTTAGAACCCTACTTGAAGTTGCTGAGGCTCTAAGTAACAGGGAAATAATGTAATATCATTGAACACGACAGTATTTAAAAATGCTTTGAGTGCCATTTCGTAGTTGTCTATTTTTCCAAATACAATTACAGAAGTTAGCCTTCTGCAGCTGCAGGGGCTACAACATGTCTAGCTGGTTTGCATGTGGTTTGGCCCGCTTCCCACCTTGAGCAATTACGGTTGGGAGCTGATGTACACATAGCCCACTTCTTTGGAGGAACTCTGAGGTTTGTTTTCCATCACTCTCTCTTGGTCTCTAATGAAACTGACCTCGTTCTTTCTCTTGGGAACCCGCCTTCAGCACACCAGCAGAACGGAGGTGCTTTCTCCTCCACTCCCTTCTCAGGGCTTCCCGGCATCTTCTCTTCCCAAAACACTTGCATTCTGTTCATTGCCTTTGGGTTTGCCCTTGAGGCCAGGAAGGCTCTCTCTAGGTACATAAGAATTAAAAAATGTACATTCAAGTTACTGCCAGGGCTGGCCCTACCAATGTATTTCTATGTTTCTCTGGGAGGATTATTCCCAACTCATAGTCCAAAACATTTTCAGAATCTTAAATGCACCAAGAAAACTCCACAAAGCAATTTATTAATCTCAATCCCTAGGATAGACTCTCCTTCCTATGTGGCATTAACTCTTATTTACGCCTCTCCACAAATTGGATAGAAGCACACACACTCTTTTACTTGACTCCAGAAATCTATATAGCACCAAATAACCTATCCCTACCCATCATTCCGTTGACAGCCAGAACAAGAATAAAGAGAGTCATCTAGGTTACTCCCCTTTTAGTGGGACTAGGCGTAGTCGCTGGGATCAAAATTAGTGTAGCTAGAATCACCACATCCTTCATCTCCTAGCAAAAGTTATCCAGAGACTTAAAGAAGAGCTTAAAGGAAATTGCTCATAACATAGTTCTTCTCTAAAGTCAAATAGATTCTCTGGCAGCAGTGGTCCTGCAAAACCACAGATGATTAGAACTCTTAACTACAAACAAAGGGGGAACTAT
Organism: Ctenodactylus gundi; assembly: GCA_004027205.1. Taxonomy (NCBI): domain Eukaryota; kingdom Metazoa; phylum Chordata; class Mammalia; order Rodentia; family Ctenodactylidae; genus Ctenodactylus; species Ctenodactylus gundi. Next base: position 136,638 of record PVKB01003051.1, on the reverse strand, counting down.
GGCTATACGTGGGGAAAGAATAATGAGCCTTCATCAATCTGAAATAGTGAGCAATGCAACCAAAATCTGATTGGATCTCTAGAATTCATAAGGAGATATCTAAGTCATAGGCAACCTAGCTAAAATTATGCAGGCGATTGCCCTCCTGATTATCTTTATAGCTTTACTCTTTGGCTCATATACCCTTAATGTTTTGCTTCTCCCAGCTTTCTACCAGAGTTTGAAACTTCAGATGATACTTCATGAAAAGGATGGACACATGTTCCTCCCAACCTCTGACACTTTCTGGCCTCCTGGCTCACCTTGACCCCCCCTGGCAGTCATCAAGGAGGTTGAGCTTTTACTGCATAATGCCTTTTTCAGCAGAAAATAGCCAGTTGTAAAACACCACCCGTCCTTCTGATGAATCAGGAGCTACAATTTCTTGAAGGGGGGACTTGAAAGCAGTAGGTTCACGTGACAGGACCAAATCAAGACCAAAGGACGACTAGTCAATGAGGCTTACAGTAAAAAAGAACGGGCACAAATCTAGAAGGGAGCATATGCTATTAATACTGTCTACATTAACTGAAAACATTCCCAGGCTTGGTAGGATAATGCTGTTGCCTGGAAGCAGATCATTTTACCCAACCACGCAGAACAAAAGCCAGAAAAAGAAATGGGAACTAACAGACTCCCAAAAGGAGCTACGGAATTCCCGGTACTGAGCACAGGTGCAGTAAGAAAGGCAATGTGTCCTTAATCAACCTGTCTCTTTATGCGATTATCAGCATGTTATGCATCGGCATAGACGTTCATGAATTTCATTTACATGACAAATCACAGAAGTACACATGCGCAGGGAAGAGAAAGTTATATAATTCAGAAGCACTGTCCCTGGGCACGACAGGTGAGGCGCTGGAGTAAACAGGGAAGTAAAAAGATGATATAAGAACGGGACCCGTCAGCTTATTGCCATTTATACTCTCATGGCGGCCTGGCACACGTGTGACCTATGTCTCTCTCTCTCAATAAACTCCGTTGCCTTAGCTAACTTCCATTTTGCCTGTGCATGATCTCTTCCATAAAGCTCTCTGGGTGGGTCGAGTGAATTCTTCTCCCATGCCCAGAAGAACCAGGTATCATCAGCCATCCCCGACCATTCCTCTCCACTGGCAACAGTCACGTGGATACTGACATCACCCATGTGCAGGAGGAAGGTGAGCCAGAGTTCACATCTCGTGTCTGCTTCAGCTCACATTTCTTCATTTAGATCTCAGAGTGACTGCTCGCCAAGCTGCTCCTGCAGACATCTCCCTGTCATGGTGTCCTTCCATGGTGCCCTACCTGAACCACTGGGATTCGTCTCCAGCCCAAAACACGCACATAGAGTTTAGTCTCCAGAAGATTATTTATTTCACAAATTAAGGCCAACGGTTCAAACATTCTTCTTCTGCCCACTTTCACCATGCAATTCTCTAGTCTCCTCAATAACATACCTCCTGGGCTTCCATTTACCTGCTATAGAATCTACGCATGTTAGCTACTCCAGTATTCTGAGGCTGGATGGTTCTTCTGCTCAAAGCTCAATGTGTTCTCCCTGGAATGGCTGTTTTGCTGTCCCACTGTCCCAAAGTCCAGTCCAGAAAGCCACTTCTTTGTCTTTCAGCCTTTGGGTTGCCTGGGTGGTGGCACCAATCTGCAGGTACCCTTCCTCCTGGTCGTACTCTGGCCAGTGGGGCAGACCATTTCCGTTGGGGTTCCTGGGAACAGAATTAAAGAGAAATTAAAAGAGCTTCTATGGAGTACTCACATTTCTCTGCAACATGCCGTAGTCTTGTGGTTTATTTTTACAAAGAGATCCTATGCCTTCAGAGTTAGGGAGTTTTCCATCTTGACAGCAGCATGTGAGGCTTTAGAGAGATTTGCTGTGTTTTGGGAATAAACAGTCCCTTAGAAGCTCATCTGTGAAAGTTAGTTTCCAATATTATGGTGCTTTTGGAAAATGGTGGCAACTTTTGAAAGTGAGCCTTAATTGGACAAAGTAGGTCGTGGGGGACCTGTCTTCAGAGTATATATTACGACCATTATTACTTCTTGTCCCTCTGTCTCTGTCATGCATTCCAGAAGACAGGAAGTTTTGCTCTACCACATGTTTCTTGCTCTAGTGCTCTGCCTCCTCACAGGCATAACATGATGGAAAAAAGTGACCACAGAGAGAAATTTCTGAATCCATGAGTTAAAATAAATGTTTGTCTTATCAGGTTATTATAATCTGGAATGTTCCCCCAAAAGATCTAGAATGTTCCTCAAAAGTCTCATGTATCTGGACATTATGTATTAACAGCAGAATCATGTGCCATTAAAAGATGGAGGCCTTGGCTGGAGGAGTGGATTATGGGTGCATGGTGGATTGCAGCTGTGGGGTGGAAGACAGGCATGCAGTAGATTACAGATTACAGGCACGTGGTGGATTAGGGGCTTGAACCTGCAGGTGTGGAACACTGAGGCAGGACCTGGAAAAGGCAGATCACAGGAACAGGACCTGGAAGGATACATGCCACTTCCTTCCTTCTTTTGGGGACTTGGCTTCCTGTTTTGCAATGCCATGAGGATCTGCCTCCACCTCCACATCCAGCATGTGCATTCACTGTTGCTGGCTGTCAATAGACTGAGACCTTTTGAAACGGTGAGCAAGACTAAATTTTTTCTCTTCTAATATGTGCAAGTTGGGTATTAAGTCATAGCAATGAAAAAGTAGCTAAGGTAAAGGTGATCTAAAGTATTTTACCATAGGGACAGAAATTGAACGCAGAAAACTACTAGAGAGAGATTGGCTCATTGATGTCATTATACCTCATGATGTGGTCCAGAAGCCCCTGAATTGGTTTTGTGGGAAAATTTTGAAAAATTGAGAGAAGAAGCTAGAGGAAGCCTGGAATGCTATACACACAGCTTACCAGAGGATTCTAGTGGAAGCTGTGAAGATTAGAAGGTGGATAGGGAGGTGGGCAGTAAACACTGCACTGGTGAGGTTTAGCTGGGATTAGGCACTCTTGGAACTGGATGAGAGTTCAGGCTGGTTACATTCTAGAACAGAACTTGTCTACATCTTGTTCAAGCTCTGAGATTTTGTGGGAAGCCGAGTTTAAAGGTAACAGGTTAATTCATCTAGTAGAGATGAAAATTTCAAGGTAGTACAGGATTTGGTCAGTAACATGAACATCCGTGACTGGATTTAAAGTGAGAATCAGGAGCAAAAAGCAGAGTAAAAATTAGAAAACTTTTCAGTTTTGTCAGCAGAGGAGTCTGCTTAAAGTTGTGGCTAAAGAGGAGTAGTTGGGAAAGAGATGAGTGCTGTTAATAAGAAACTTAATGTTTTCACTGAGACAATAGAACAGTTGCCTTGAAGGCTTCTCACATATTGTCAAGACCTTCAGTATTTACAAGATCAAGAGTGTAAAAATGTAAACTCATTTCAAAGATTTTGCTTTGAGGAAAGAGCCTTGGGAACTCTCTGTTCCCCAAAGGTGTCTTTGATATTTTCCCCCAAGACTCATTTCTACCTGAAGATAATGACACATTGGTCCAAGGTAATCTAGCATCACCTTGGGTAAACAGCGCCCTTTGGTGTTCTATGTGATTCTGGCTTTCCAGGCATGCAAATGTCTCTGAGTTGTGGGGTAATCGAGGTTTTTTGTTGCGATTCCAAAGAAAGCCTCAGAGACAAGACCATGTGTGAGAGTCAGAGTTCCTGCATGCAGCCTCTCAGAGGGTGATGTGTGATACTGAGGGTGAGGCTGAAGCTCACTGTTAAAGATGTTAAAGAATCCAGAAATGTGGAGCATCTGCCAAGGAAAACTAGCAGAAGCAGTCGATTATCCTGAGAAAGAGGACATATAGACTACAGGTGGCAATCGCGGGGTTGAGTGGTTGAAGTCACTGGGGGCCCACATTTTACCAGCACATGCCCACTGTGCTAGAAACGGTGCTTTGGAATTTAATGTTTGCCCTCTGGGGTTTGGTCTCACTTTGCTCCATTTTCTTCATATTATTCTCCTTTTCATCCTTTTGGGAATACTGATCTTATGTCATTGTATTTTGGAAATATGTAGTTTGATCTTTTGATTTTTGTAGGGGCTGATTGCTAAGAATTTGCCTTAAATTTGAGAACTTAGAACTTACACTTTTGATAATGTTTGTAAGGAATCTTTGAGATGGGCTGAACATATTTTGTACTGTGAGATAGACATTAGGTGCTGGAGGCTGGAAGAGGAATGTCATGGATGAATAACACATTCACCAATGTTCCATTCTTGAAGGCATGATCTCAACTTATGTTGCTATTGGGAGCTGTTGCGGCTTTTGGAGGTGGGACCTAGTTGGAAGAAGTTAGTCACTGGAGGTGTGTCCTTGAAAGTGTGTTTTGACTTTGGCCCCTTATTTCTGTTTTTTGGCTGCCATAAAGTGAAGAGGTTTGTTCCACAATTATGGTTACATCATGATCCACCTTCACTATAGGTCCATGGGGCTGGGAAGAGACCATGGACAGAAAACTCTAAAATGGTGAAAGAAAATAAATGTTTTGTCCTTTAAATTTTTCTGTCTCATGCATTTTGTTACAGCAACAGAAATTTTACTGAGACATTTCTCTTATTCAGAGCAGTAAAGCCATAGAGTCAAGGGCTTGATCACTCAAACTTTCAGATTTCTCTTCCCCACAGATATGCCCACCACTCATCACCAAACAATTCTACTCCACCTTTACAACCAGACTCACCCTTTCCGTGCAAAGTTGGCCCAGAATTTCATCACCATCTTGCTGAGATTGACCTCCTCTTCTGAGGAACCACCTGTGAGGAAGGAAGAAACACTTGCTACCCAAAGAGTGCCCGATGGTCCTTTGACAGCAGCAACATTTGGGAGCTTGGTAGAAATGCAGGGCATTGGGCTTTGTTCAACATTTACAGATTCAAAATCTGCAATTCGTGATGATCATGGGTACTTGGTGTCCACATTCAATTTGAGAATAACTGATCTGAGCTCATAATAACTATATAGCTTATTTGCTGCCCACTCTTACCTCAAGGTCAGATGCCACCCCCTTAGGGTTTTTTAAACCTCCCAATATTGAAGGCTCCTAAGGCTTTTTCCCATCACCTACATATATTCACACTTTAATGAGTCTGAAAAATGTCTGAACTGTAAAGATCCTAAGGAGTCACCAAAGTAGAAGGTGTTCAGAGGAACTTGGTGTGGTATGCGTCACTATGAGGCGGTCCTCACATCATATGCAACTGTTGAGACTTAAGGTGTTGGAAACATGTCATTAAATACATTATAGGTAAAAATACACGAGTTTTAGATAGACCCATTTAATACTCTACTCAAGTAAGTGCCAGTTGACCTCTCACTCACACTGATACACTCTTATGAGGGGCAAGCCAAGCAGTGGCATTCTTGTCCTTAAGCAATTTTCTACAGGTGACCTACTTTGTGTCTTACAGACGTCACAGGGCAGGATTCTGAGAGTGACTATGGCCAGGGAGGCACGAATTCACACCCTTCTTCATACATGTTAGAGCAAGAGAAAGACTAAGTGGAAGAAGACAGTTACTCATGGCAACCAAACACAGACAAGTACCCAAGATTTCTACCTTCAAACTCATACCTAGCAAACAGCCATTACCTTTTAAAATCGGGGCACCAAACACTGAGAAGATCTCATCCCCATGGTCTCCTATCACCGTCTTGGGTCTCAAGTTGGATAAGAAGCTTGGGCTATACTGGAACTCATACATGTAAGTAGGGGCTCCAGCATCTGAAAAGACATGATTCATGCACAGTTCACACTACGGAACACACCGGGATGGTATCAAGTTTCCCCCCCTGCAGAAAACCCCTCATTGTCAGCACAGGAATCAAACAGTGTTTCAGGAATGTTCTTTTAGGTCTCATTTAGGGCAGTGCATCTGGTTGAAGTGAAAGAAACCTGTGAGTCAGAAGTTCATTGAATGAAAAAATAAATCAGTACAACACCTCCAATTAATACACTGCAAGTGTTTCACTGAGAAGAGCTTGGTATTCATTCATTAAAAGAATATCTACATCCTAACACCCGTGTTCTGCTCAGCCACGTTTTCAGCATTTCCGGGAGTGTCCTTATCCTTAGAATAGAGCAAAGAAACCCAAGCTTTATGTCTGAGGAGGAGGTTATTTAAATATAAGCACAGGCAAAAAGGGAACCACAGGCATTGTGATTTCACAAAACCGCAGAACTCATGCTTTCTTATTTCAGTCTCCTCGCGTCCTGTTTGTGCTTAGCAGAGTGAGTGTTAAGGCAATCATATAAGATGATGTCAAACAAGAGATGGTGAGAACACATGCGACCTTGGCTCTCCTGAAACCTCTTCTCTCTTCTGTCGTGGTTTCTTACCACCAAGCCCTCCAGTACAGGAGCAAAGATGCTGCTGTGGCTGATGACTGAGTGACTGGAGTCACCAACCCCTGCTTCTTTAGACTAATTTGTGGTCCCACAGCTGTGGACCTCAGCAATTTCAATTGGTCATAATGTCTACAAAATGTCACTCTGATGGGAAAAGTAAGCTCTAAGTTAGGATAGTGGAGAAATGGACACCCTTTACACTTAGAAAAAAAGAAAATGAAGAAAATATCAAACTCCTCATGACATAATTCTACTACTCACAGAAAGCTCCCCTTGATATTTTAGCATATATTCCTTTTATGCATTTAACACTGGGGCACTGCTCTATATAGTATTTAGCAATATAGTATAATCACTACCTCATACCATTAGATATTCATCCATGCAATCGTTTTATGATATTGCTCAACTCAACATAAGGATGAAGAATAATTTGCCAACTCTTTCAAGCTGACACACTGTACCCTTGGGCCATCTTTAAGCATTATTGGAACACTTCTGTGACTCTGTAATCTACACAATAGACAACCACTTTAAGGTCAAGAAGAATTTTCTATAAAGATGGTGTTGTGGTTTGGATCTAGAATGTCACCAAAAGTGTCATGAATTTGGATATTGTGGAATAGCTATGGAATCATGCACTATGAGAGGTAGGTCCTGGTTGTATGGGGTGGAAGAGTGGGGCTTGACATGGAAGGGAAGATGCCTGTGGCTTGATCCAGATGGAGCAGATCACTGGGGGCTTGAATTCCTGCCAGGGAGACTGAGAGGAGCCTTCTGCCACGTTCTTCTTGTCTATGAAGCTGTGACTGGTTTTCCTCCCCCCACCAGCAGCCCATGAATGGCCTGTGTGAGACCTTCTGAAGCTGTGCACTGAAATAAATCTTTCCTTTTTAAAATTGTGGATGTTGGGTATTCTGACCCAGAAATGAGAAAGTAACTTAGACAGATTGTTTAACCTTCCCTCTGCCAATTAAACATTTCAGAAAGAAACTCAACCCAGTTATACAGAAATTTTGTAAATGAGACAACTTGTTTAGAAGAGGTTGTTCCCCAAGATAGATATTTGTAAACCCACTAAGATTTATAAAAATTTCTTCAACTAGAAGTCTTCAAAGGAAAGTAAGCCATATATTCGGAATTTACAATTAGGAACCACAAGAGAAACAGAGGCAGTGGGACATATGCTATCAAGGGCCCAATACAATAGAATTTGTAGAAGGAGAAGAAAGGGGGAAAGGAATCTTCAAAAAAATTATGACTGAAAAAAATTCTATAATCCTAGTACAGAGATTTCATCCAAAGCACAAAATAATCAAACTATCTAAAATCAGAGGCAAAATATTTCAGAAACAGCATGAGTTAATAAATACACCCTGTGCAAAAAGTGCATCAGAAGAACATCAGCGTATTTCTTGGAAGAGATTCTGCAGGTCAGGAGAGCACTGGAGGATGCACAGTGTGCAGAAGGGAAGACAGAGCCAGCCAACGTAGGATTCTTTGTCTTTCAAAATTGAAGGATAAATACCAGCTTTCCCAGATAAACAATAGGTAGCAGAACTACCTTCTGCACGTATTCCTTACAGGAATTGCTAAAAACATCTTTAAAAAATTAAAACAAAAAGCTGCCACTGAAAAGCATGATAGTATAAAAGTCAATGATAAAAAGAGGTATATTTGATGTACTCTGAGATTATAATAATACTTAACAAGGCAATTTTATCTTCAGTATTGCAGTTAAATTACCTAAATCTTCAAAAATTCATAAGCTATAGCCAAAATAAATTGTCATTCCAAAAGGATGTAAATTCTGACACCAAAATCAAAATGCATTTGAGCTTTGGAGATAGAGGAATCAAAGTGTAGAGTCTTATATGTAATGATAATGAAGTTGTTATCAGCTTAAAATAAACTGTAATACGTGTAAGAAGTGATACAAGCCTCAGGGTACTATAAAGCAAAAATCTTTAATGGAAGAGCAAAATGAAAATGGAAATAACTCAAAGCATCTCATTACAGCAATCCACCACACTGCCAGGAAACAGCAGGAAGGGAAGAAAGAGAAAATGAGAGCTAACCAAGCGAAAAATGAACGTAACGGCAGGAGGAAGTCTTCACCTTTCAGTAATTACACTGGATATGAAGGAGTTTAATTCAAAAAAGATACAAAGTGACTGAATGGATTAAAAGGAGACCAAGTAGATGTGCTGCCCAAGGAGGTTCACCTCACCTTTAAAAATATACCTGAGCCAAAAGCAAGGGATGGAATTAGGCACGACACTCAGATGAAAATTAAGACAGAAGCGGCAGCTACAGGTTTTTTTTTCTTTAGAAAATAAACTTTACGTTGTAATCTCTAAAAAGAGGCAAATAATGACATATATTAATAAAGCAGTCAATTCAGTTTCCACATCTGTCTGTGCTAAGATGTGTGCAAGTCAGACCCAAGACTGTTGCGTCAATGTTTTTCTGTCATTCAACCTCTAGCACTCACCTCTGTGTTTCCGGGCCAAAATCACAGATGGTACACCAAACACCACATCCCCCATCAAGTCTAGGAACAGGTCTTTCTTCTTGACAAAGTCATCTGTCACTCCCAAATACTTCTGAATGGCTGCTGGAATCAATTCCTCAGAGATGTTCTGAAACACATCAAGAAAGTGACCTCTACCCAGTGAGTAGTACTCCTTCTCCAGCCTAGAAGGAAGGCTTAATTCATTGCAAATCTCTTGAGTCCTCCCGGGGCGGTGAAGTGGGAAAGTGTGCCCACTCTACCACCAAAATGGGGGCAGAACCTCAGGTGCCAGCCTTTGTTCTGCCATTGAATTGATCTGCAATTTGAGACAAGACCCCTGCCCGTTAATGATTCTCAACTAATTTCTATGATTCCTTAGAAACTTACAGCAATTGGATAGGACTTCCACAAGAGTTCTGCAGCTGTCTCCTGATCCAGTTTGCCTTCAGAGAGTGGATAGCCCATCAGCTGGAAAAACACAGTAAGAAGATGCGAGTTATTGGGAATTACCAGGAAGAAACAAACGGGCCAAGCAAACAAGTCAATGCACAACAAAGCTTACTTTGTAGGGCCTTGCTAGGCACGGTTCTCTGATGAATTTGAAAAATTCAATGGAACACAGAGACTTATATCCGGAAACTCAGGGAGTACAAAACGATTATTTTAGATCTATGCAAATATGAGGCTGGATACACATCCACACAGTGGCAGGACATTAAGGGCAGCATAGTGTTGAAGCACAGGACTCAGGAACAGAAGACACAAACCAGATCCTAGACACTCAGGTGCCCGAGGAACTCAGAATCAGTCACATCAACCATCATGGCTTTGTCCTTTGATCACTTTTGAGATCCCTCTGAAGTGGAAACCAAAAAACCCTCAGTAGGTAACACCCTTGTCCAAACTTGTGCTCACACACTTGAACATCTTTCACTTGGCTTCTAGAAGCTTAAGGCCCTGTCCTAAGACAATCTGAAAATCCTAAATTGCGTGCCAGAAAGCTTCACGTTTTCAAGTAAAATTGCTGTTTTCTTCAGTCAAAATAGGATATTTCCGTCTAAGGGAAGTTATTTTAAAAATCTCTGCATTTTGAGATGCAAATCTCACACCCAAACCTATTTTCTCAAGGACTGGAGAGTAAATAATTTTTGAGATTTTGAAACCTCTTTGAAAGGCAGACATTGGAAGGAGGTAACACTTGCTCTCTCTGCCTCCTTGCCTGTGGAACCACAAGGTCAGAGGAGGGTCAGCTCCAGCTTCCACCCTGTGTCCTCTCTGTCACTGAGACAGAGAAGTCTGATTGTTCTGCAGAAGAACGTGAATAAATAAATCCTGACATCTGATGTATTTTTTCCAGGAAAACTCGGACTTTTATCAAGTCTAGAGGACATTGTATGTCTAGACTTTCTAGTTTAGGCAGGGACTAGAATGCCTGCATCAGTATTATTTGAGGGAAATTGAGAACTGGGCAACCTATCTGCATCTGTAGACATCACCTTCCTGTCATATGCTTTTCCCTGGAATGCTGGTCACACAATGGAACCAAGCAAGTGAACGATGTCACTGCTATGTAGTTTATTTTTAAAGCTCTCTTCCTACACTAATGGCGTGAAGGACAGAGCTCTGTAGAGTGCTCTAGTCTACCAGCCATCCCTGGATATTTTAAGCTGCACTTGGTGATTTCTTGTCTGTCCTATTGGTCCAGGCCTTTTAGGAATTAAGTACTCTAGCCTGCCACTACTGGACTGTATACTTTTCTCAACTAGCCCTATACTTTCCTGTTAATGTCTTCATAAGTATTCTTTCTCACAAGCCATCTCTGAGTATTTTCTTTGGCTCTCAGCAACCTATCCTACTGCTTCAGGATGCCTGAATGGCGGACAAGACATTCATGACATGTTTGAATGTTTCCCTATTGTTATTATTTAATGCCATGGTTTGGATATGGGTGTCCCCCAAAAGCCTCATATATTTTGATACAATGAGGTGTCTAAAGAACCAGGTGTTGTTGGGAATTAGGGAAGGGATGAGGAAGGGGTGCCCACCCTGGGTGCGGGGGACCCAGCTCTCAGCTTGAAACAAGAAAAGGAAGGAAGAAGAAACATTGTTACAGCTTCTTCCAGGCAAGGCTCTGGTCTTGCTTGAGTCTCCAGACTTCAGCTAACTCCTCACTTCACTTGGGTTTTGCCTCATTTGGCTTTCTGTCTGCCATGTTGTGAGCAGCTCTCCAGCCTCTGCTACATGATTCTACCACTGCCAGCCTCACACGAATGGACTTTGTGAGACCTTCTGAAATGGTAAGCTAAGTTGTGAATGTCGGGCATTTTGTTTCAGAAATTAATAAGTTACTAAGACATTGACTAAAACCTATCCTACTCCTCTAACCAGTGTCTGGTTTTGTTTATCTTTGGAAAAAAATCCTCCTTCCCTTTTAGCAATCAATTGTAACTTATGGAGAAGTGACTTTGCCTAACCCTTTTCACCAAGGATCCTTAGAGCCCATGTAGAAATCTATGGGAGCTGTGAGTCCAGGTACAAAGTGAAATCTGTTGCTCCCAGCCTGACTCTCCTGTACTGCCCAGATCCTTCAGTTATTCATTTGTGCAATTATCTCTGCAGGTTCTCCAGCCTGAATGGTTCTGCATTCAATGGGAACACAGAGTTCTGGAGTAGGGTTTCCAAAACTGTTCCACAAAGCTACAGCTAGGCCGTTATGCTGAAATTTTCCTTGTGTTAACGTAATATACCACATTAACAAAAGCAAGAACAAAACATTGCTGTTGATGCAGAAAAGGCCTTTGAGGAAATGCCCACTTGTGCCAACAGGGACATCTTCTCTGGTTTTAAAGAGGATTTTCTGAAGGTCAAAGTAAATATAATTGAGTATAGGAGATGGTACATCTATCTAAGAAGGCTATACTTTCTCACCATTGGAATGTCCCAGCCAAACTCCTGCTTGTTGATTCCCACGATGTAGGGGACAATGTTGAAACTCTTCTCAGCTAGAATCTCTTCAGGTGCCTTGGGCAGCAGCACTCCGTCAACCACAGTGGTTGGAAAAGGGTAACTCTAGAAAGAGAGGAACAGAATGTCCATGTCGCTCTTTCCCAAACACCACCACATCCTCCTTTGCCTGCTTAGGGCTTGGCCAGCATATAGGCTCTCATGGCTTTAATAAGTAGCAGCCGTAGAACATATGGTCCTAACAAGGAGGTAATAGACTAAGATGCAAAGGGCAAAACTTTGATGGATAGCTCACGGCAATAAGATGATTGTGGCAGGGGAAGAGGAATATTTACCCAAACTTAAATGTGGGGTAATCAAATATAGAGTTGATTTTGATTATTTGCAGTACTTATGTCTGCTATTGTGAAGGTCATGCTGCCTTGGTGAATAATGACTCATCACTCCAAGGAGAACTTTAGTGTTAGCTTCATGTGAGCTACTGGGCACGATCTTATCATCACCCTTGCTTTACATGTGGATTAGGCTTTACAGACACTATGTAACAGAGAATTCTTATAAAGAATTGGTTACGCACACACACATACTCACACACATATAATATATGTATAATAAAAGAGCATTTGAGAAAGGTTTAAAATTGTCTTACCTTGGGTAACATAATTATAAATTTCTCTGGCTTCTGGCACACAATAGTTCCCTCCACTATACTTTTAAAAAATATACTTCTCGTGAATACATAAATTAATCTTTTTCCCTATCTTTTCTACAGTTGGATCACACACTATTGATGTTATAATATCCCTTTCCATAATGGCCTTGTTTAGAGATAAACACATCTCTCCTTCTTTTGTTTCTACTTCACTGTTGACTCATTGACATTAAATTCATGGCCAGGAGTATCATCACTCAACTTTGAATGAAGCTTATGTACATCATGCATTGTCTGCATTAGGCATATCCATGTCTTCTTGGGTTAAGGAACATCAGACAGCCCTTCACCACTGTGCCATAGAGTCATTTTATTTTATTTGTCCCCATTTTACTGATATGTGTAAGTGCAATACCTAAAGTTTACATTGATCTTGAGCATTTTGTGCACGTACTTATAATGTCAAAATTACAAATTCTTCCCTTCTCCCTTTTTGACCTTTCCTCTCCCCCTTCCTCCCCTGCAGTTCCCATTATTTCTCACAATAAGTTCTATGAAATAATTGTGATCTGCATTTCTCATATCAGGGAAGCCATTTGATATTTCACCTTCTGCTGCTGACTCACTTAACTGAGCATGATGGTCTCAAATTGCCTCCATTTGCCTATAAAAGACTCCGACCTATCTGTCTTTATAGATGAGTAGAACTCCATCCTGTACAAATACCACAATTTATGTATACATTGGTCTGTTGATGGGTGCTTTTGTGTCTTCCACATTTTTAGTTGGGCTGCTATGAACATGGGTATACATATATCTCTGTTATATGTTGTTTTTAACTCTTATGGGAAAAATCCCCAATATCACTGGGTCAAAGGGGATATTTATTTCCAGTCCTTTGAGGGATTTCTATACTGCTTTCCATAGTGGCTGCATCAATTTACATTCCCACGAGCAGCGCAGGAGGGTTCCTTTTCCCCCACAGCCTCGCCAGCACTGATTACTGTTGTATTCTTGATATACACATATACACCAATCTCTCTGGAGTTAGATAGTATCTTAGTGATGTTTTGATTTGCATTTCTCTTACGGCTGAAGATGTTGAACATCTTTTCATATATTTATTGGCCATTTGAACTTCTTCATCTGAGAACTGCCTAGTCATTTCCTTTTCCCATTTTTCAATAAGGTCTTTGATTTTTGAGGGGCTTACTTTTCTTCAGTTCCTTGTATATTCTGGTCAGGAGTCTCCTATGAGGTATTGGTGGTGAATAATTTTTCCCAATCTGTCAGTTCTCTTTTTACACTGTTGATAATTTTCTTTGCCACACAGAAACTTTTACTTGACATAATCTCATTTGTTAACTCTGAGGGCTATTTCTTTTGCTTTGTGTGTCTTATTAAGAAAGTCCTTGCCTACAACTATGTCTTTTCACAAATTTGCCTAATTTGTCTCTTACAGCTTTTAAGATTATCTCTTTGTGTTGGGCTTCTAGTGTTTTAGCTATGATGTCTCATAATGAGGTTCTCTTCTGATCAAAGTTGGTTGGTGTTCTATATGCCTGCAGTAGTTCAATGTTCATTTCTTTCCTGAGATTTGAGAAAATTTTCTGAGGTGGTCTCTTTGAGTCATCCATCAGCTGTTGTAACCATTCTTTTTTTTTCCTTTCTTGTTTTGTTCTTTACTGCCTGTTTGTTCCACCTTATTCAGTTTATCTTCTAGGTCTGATATTCTATTCTCAAAATATTCAATCTGGTTACTTATTTTTTCCTGTGTGTTTTTCACATCCTGAATGTCAGCTTTCAATATTTTCATATCTCTGTGAAATATTCTCTAATTCCTTGTATTGCCTTCATGATATTCTGGCTTGTATCTTCTTTATTTTCCTCTAATTTCTTGTCAATATTTGCTCATAGCATATCTATGTCCCGGCGTAGCTCTTTCATTTCCTATTTCATTTCTAAGAATTTCTGGGCCCACATATTATCATCTTTTTTGCCTTTTTTGTCTTTGGGTCCTGCTATTTTAATATTCCTGGTGTCATTTTCTAGGGTGTTCGGTCTGTCAGTAGGTGATTTATTGCCACATTTTCTCATGGTTCTATTACAATGAGTAGGTATTACTGATGGGCTTTGTTTCTTTTCCTGAAATTCTTGAATTAGACTCTTTCTGTTTTAAGTGTTACCTTTCAGAGTATTTGCTAATGTAACTTAAATGTGGAAATCATGAATGATGTTAGCATCTATAATTTGAGCAAAGGTGTACCATTACAATACTGTCTAATATTAACAACTAACTAGCAGAGTCCAGTAACATTGTATATGTTCTCACAACAGTAATGGATGCAATATACATTCACTATACATCTAATTGGACCTAGGGTTGACTTATTGAACTGTACTATTGATGTTAATAGCATGACACAGACATTAAAGTACCATGGGTATTGGTTTAGGGGTTGCAAAAATATTTTATCAAGTAAATAAATTCATACATACACACAGTTGGAGAGTAAGGGTGTAAAGACACCATCAAGACAAGAAACATCCTTACCTCTCTGGGGTCTCCAAGTAAATCCAGTCGACAGAATTTCTGTGGAGACACAGGTAGAGAATGCAGTGAGACTTTCTGGGATTACAGCTGACCCTTCAAGCTGTGCCCCCAGAAGTAGTAGGTTCTCCTATCTGGTGCCTGCATGGCTGGGCTCAGAAGATGACAGCAGGACACCACAAGACTCTGTGAGGGAGCAGGAATAGCAGGGGAAGGCTCTGGGGCTCTGAATCAAGGTCACTGAACAGCTCGGGAGAGGACAACTTCTGTCTGTGTCTGGCTTCCTCTTCATCTTGTCACCCTCTTGGTTGCCCCTAAACTAACTCCCCATTTGTCATCAAGGGGAATAACGGAAATGAGGTGACAGTTGTGGTGGGATGTTGCACTTACAGAGGGAACAGGGGTTATAGGCTGGCTGAACTGAGGGAAAGGGTATTTCTCGACATGCCATCTTCCGTACTCTGGTGAAGTTCTGCATTTGTAAAAGACCTGAGGTTTCCATGGGTTTTCATTAGTTCAAGGACAGATCTATGCCGGTGTCAGTCTAATAAAAGTCTGCACCAACACCATTTCTGAAATTGTTGGGATGGAGGGTTTCCTAGCAGATTGGATAGAAATCTGGAAGGCTGTTATCTTTATTCTCTTCAGGGAGCAAACCTCCTTCAGAGAGACGCCAACAAAAAGAGTGGTAACTGAAAGATGGACAGGGGGGTTCTCAACAACATCTCCAGTATGCTTGGATCCAGCCGTGCTCTAAGCCACCTGATTCTTATCTTTTCAGTTCTCTGCTCTCAGCTTCCATTCAAAAGCCTGATTGGTGCAGGATCATTGAGACTCTTTCCAACCCACATGTTTCCTTGTTACGTGTTCATCAAGAGTGCAGGGGTTGCAACATGACACTCCAGCTTGCAGGTCTGACCTAGGTGTAAGAAGCTATTATCCGATTTCCTGCCTTACACGTTGTGGCCTCACCAGCTAGGGATGCGTTTGAATGTATCTCTCTGTGTGTATCGTGTGCGTATACGTGTGTCTGTGTCTGTGTTTGTACTGGGGCAAGGAGTAAATTATCATAGATGCACTTATTCAAGAAGTGAGAAAAATCTCAGGAAGGTGTTGCAAGAGCTGGGTTCTCTGGGTTTCCCCAAAACCGAGAACAATTACTGTGTAATCTGGGTTTTTCTGTGCCACATAAAAAATTGGTGAAATATTTACCTCTCTCTAGAGATTAAAAATACTTGTGTCTTAACTCCTTAACACATGTTCTGCTGATCAAGCCAGATGAATCCAGCTCAAAGGCCACATTAGACTCAACCCATGAACATACAGGCAAAATACTGTGGCAGAGGCCTACTCAGGGGGTCAGAAGTATCCTCCTGTGCCAGAGTTTCAGACAAACAGGAAGGGGCCTGGAGAACTCCAGAGCTCACGCTCCCAACTTCCCCCACTAAAGCAGTAGTTCCCCAGGGCAGTGATCATTTCTCTGGATGTTTTCCCTGCTGAGCTGCCCTATGATGGCAAACTGCCATGACCATCACTCAGTCCTGAAGTATCCTCTTCCCCGAGAAGCACCCCTGCTGGCTAGAATAAACATTCCCTCTCTGTCTGTCTTCCCACACCCCGCTTCACCACACGAAGTATGTGGCTATGTTTCTTCTTAGTTGTTTGAGTGCAAGCGCAATGTTCAATACATGCCTGTATCACCTCTCCTGACACTCCACTTCGAATCCTTAACACAGATACATAGGTGTATAGATGGGGCAAGACAATGCATGTGCTATGGGTGAGCCGGATGCCCGTTTATATAAACTGATCAAAATAGCAGGTGAGTGATGGATAGACTAATATTTGTAGGACTAGGTGATACGACGTAAATATGTACTGGCTGGATGACTCAGGGGTGATGGATACATTCAAAACAGATGCATAAAAGTTATGAAAAGTTTGGTGCTGTATTGGTAGAATACTGAATTACACAGGTGGAAGAAGAGATAGGTGAGTGGAAAGATGTGTGGATTAGGGCATTGGTGCTAAAATATTTATAGATTATATTTTATATTAATAACATATTAATAATTTAAATTAATAATATATTGATACTGTAAGGTGATAATTTAATAATATACTTAATATTAGTATATTTAATATTAATAAAATCAGAGCTCCAGAAATTCTCAGGAACTGGACCGTGTGGCATAATTTTGATAGTTTCAATAGGCCAAGATAAATTGTAATATCTCTTTAAAAAGCTTTAAACTTCACATTAAACCCAATAATTCAAGAGAGTTATTACCAGTTGAATATGAAATGCTTATATTTCTCAAAATGCATAAGAAAATAAGAATGGCAAAATTTTGAAAGATCTGAGAAATTTTACACATTTTTCTTCAGCTATTATTAGACCTTTCCGTCATAATTATTATTTTTCTTAGTGTTTTTTGCAATACATAAAAATTGCATTCACATTGGAAAATTGGCATATATATGTATTGCATCTTAATAATTTTTACTTTTCTTTTCTGCCTTCCAATCTTTCCCCATCCTTAGCTCCCCTCTCTATCTCCACGAAGTCTACCACCCTTGTTTCTATCATCTATTTTTATTTTGTTCTTTAAATTATTTTGATTTTCTCATATAAGAGAAGCCATACATTTAACCTCTGTGTCTCATTTATTTCATTTAACATTATTGGTCTCAAGGTGAATTCATTTTTTCTATAAAAATTCAAACTTACTCCTATATATATATATGAATATATATGAATGAATGATATATATATGAATGAATGATATATATCACAGCTTCTCTTTGATTCATCTGAATTCCAACTTGCCACATCGAAGTGAGGCAAGTGCTTTTTATAATGGTCAGAGAGCCCTGAGATGTTAAGTCATGTCATCACCCTGTCCCACGCAATCACCTCCATCAGAGACCTCAAGACTCATGATAGATTAGAATTAGTAATGTGTTCTGAGCCCTTCCCGTGTTCCAGGTGCTGATTTACATTCTCCTTATGAAACAACTTATTTATCCTCAGATTCTCTGT
The DNA here is from genome assembly GCA_004027205.1 of Ctenodactylus gundi. NCBI lineage: Eukaryota > Metazoa > Chordata > Mammalia > Rodentia > Ctenodactylidae > Ctenodactylus > Ctenodactylus gundi. The sequence continues at coordinate 118,489 of PVKB01003051.1, read as the reverse complement.
GAGCAGAGATTATGTTATTATTATTCCTTTTTTTCAGATGAGAAAACTGAGGCATAGATAGTTGGGAGACTTTTTCCCAGGACATGTAGTTAGGAAGATCCTTGTTAAACAGTGTTTGCATTGCCAAGTATATTGTAGGTAATCTTCTCAGAAGGTAATGGACCCAGAGGGCAGGAATTGCTTCATCCCTAGATTGTAGGAGAGGAAACTGAAACTTTCAGATGTTAGAATGCCACGGCAGTTAAGTGGCAGAAGGGAGTCAACAAAGATGACTTCTAAATTTTCATCCTGGGGAATTTTTCTTGTGTCAACAAGAACAAGGGGCATACTGTCTATATAAAAGTAAAATTAAATGTCATACATAAAAAATACAATATTCAACTTCACTAATATGTATTTTAATGAAAAAAATATTGTTTTTTGGTTTTATGTCATTATTATTACTATTTAACCAGTAGCCAAAAAGCCTACTAAATGAAGATTTTCATAGAACAATGAAGGTAGAATGTCATCAAAATGTTACTGAAGGTAAAGGTGACAAAATATATTTACTTTCTGACTCAGAAATGGCATTTATCAAAAATTATACTGAAATATTCATGAACATGTATATTAATTTAGTTAAAAATGTTCATCATGATGTTATTAAAATGTGAAAAATGTTATAAAGAATGTAATGATCACAACTAGGAAATTGAGTAAATAAGCTACATTTCAATCCCAAATTTTTTCCCCATTTTATTGATATGTATAAGTGCAAAATTTAAGGTGTACAATGAAGTTTAGCATTTTGTGCACCTACGTATCTTGTCAAGGTGACAAGGACTTTCCCACTCTCCTTTTGTCCCTCCCCCTACCTTAATACAGGTATCAAATGTCAAATTGTGACATTTAATCCCTATTTATAATATTTGTACTATGATGCTTAATGCCTGTATTAGATTATGTTGTTATACTTATCAGTGAGCAATATGGCCTTCAGAAGTCTGTGAATGATCTCTGTTCAAAGAAAATTATATTCAGATAAAAGACTAGAAAACAAACTCAAATGTTAATGGCAGTTCTTCCTGGTTTTTGGGATTACTTCAATTTTAATTCTTCTAGATTTTCTTCTCTGTATTTTTTCCTGTTTTCTAATTTATCTGTATTATGTTTTTGCTAGCAAGAAGAACAGTAAATATTATTTGCAGAAGAAAAGAAAGTGAAGGGGAGAAGGCCAGTCTCAGTTTTTCTCTTGTTCTGGTCAGGAAGCTGTCTCTTTATGCTAGGAAGTGCTACAAGGTGTAACTGACAGGTTTCCAGGCTTGAGTCCATAGCCAGTTTCCCCCCACTGCTTGGGTTTCATCTTTCCTGCTTTATCTGCTCAAAAGAGCCACAGCAACCTTGGAGCACTCACGAAACTTGTAGCAAGCCTGGGCTTTTACTGAGATGGTTGCAGTGGTTCCAGGCTTTGGAACCCAACTCTCAGTCTAGTTAGAAGCTCTGAAGACCCAATGAAAGATTGATGTATATAAAGTCAGGCTGCAAATTCTGAAATAAATGATCTCTCAGTTTGTAGATATTATGGCATAATCACAAACATCAAGAACATTCATAGAAACATGAGCCCAACAAAAAAACAAAATTAGGAACCAGAAACCATCACTGCAGTGATAAAGAGGCTTAACATCTCAAAGAAATGATTCCAAAGAACTTCTTTTGTTATAGTTGTTCATAGAGACTGCAAAATATCAAGAGAACAATACAATTCATGAATTCATTATAAAATTTGAAATTTGAAGAAACTAAAAGGAAATCTTGAAGTTAGAAAATACAATGAATGAAACAAAAAATGCATTATGTAGCCTCAACAGCAGACTTCATCAAACAGAAGAGGGAAGTAGTGAGTTGGCATTTGAAAACACACAGGCAGAGGAAAAGAGAGAGTGAGAATGAGAAGAAATGAAGCAATGCATGTGATCTTTTGGGCAACACCAAGACAGCAAATATTCAGATTATTGGAATTGAGGGAGGAGATGAAGATGACAAAGGGGCAGGAGGCATTGCTCTAGTGGTGATAACAGGGGGTGTTGAAAACCTGCCACAGATAGCAATCTTCAGGTACAGAAAGACCAAAGGTCATAAAATTGAGTCAAACCAACAAAGTTACCTCAAGTACATTGTAATAAAACTCTTATGTGTCAAAGGTCAACTAGAAGACCTAGAAGTAAGTAAGCATGTAAGGCAGTGGCGTGTAGCATGCCTTTTCAGGCTACCAGATCTTCCCCACAAGAAATGGTAAAGACAGGTTTTCAAATTGGAAGAAAATTAAGCTGATGAATAACAAGAGAATATTGGCAGATGTTTGCCTTCAAAGTAACACGTGGATATGAGAAATATATTCATATTATAATATTGCTGATAAATCATGTATATCTTTAACAGGAAAAGTATTTTTAAAACTTTTTGTTAATAATGGACAAGATAAAATTCAAAAACGAGGAAATGGAGTTAAATTATAGTACTCTCTTGTTTTCTTTGTGATAAAAGTTACGGCGTTATCAAATTGGAGTATTTGAACTATAAGATGCCTACTGCATACCTCATGGTAGTTGCAGGCAACTTGAAATGAAGATCTGTTTTACTATTCAGCTTTCCATCACTAGTGAAATATGGCAAAAAAAATTTAAAGAGGAAAGGTTCATTTGGGCTCACGGTTTCGGAGGCTTTGCCCACGTCAGCTGGATTCAAGGCAGAAAGAAAACATGGAAAGCGAGAAGCTGCTCATTTTACACTAGCCTGGAAGCGGAGTGGCAGAGTGTGTATTGTTGAGCTGCCTCCTTTTCCACTTTCATTCTACCTGGACCCCACCTGTTGCATGATGATTCCAATGTTCAGAATGTGTCTTACTCTTTAGTTTGATGTTCTGCATACCAATTCCTCTGGAAACACCCTCACAGACATACACAAGTGTTCATCTACTTTTCAACACTGAGCTTTAGGTGTTTTTTTTTTTTTTAATTCAACCTAGTTTATCGTCAATACTAACTATGACAATTCCTCTTGTCAATCCAATGTCCCAAAACATCTCCTTAAATCATGTTTTGTATCCAATGAAGACAATAACAAGATCATGAATATACCTAATGTGGTCTAGCTACCCTACGTACAACTAAACACACAATCATTTCCCCTCCTAAGTCTCCACACTTTCAGTATTGCTTAAAAATCCAAGTTAAAAATCTCTGAAAATTAAAGCTGTATTCTTGAGGATGCCAGAAAGACATAGGCTAGCCAGAGGATCTCCTTGACTCCTTCCTGGGTCATTCTGAGGCAAAATTCCCCTCACCCTCACCAGCTTACATCGGGGGATAGGAGGTGGTGTTCTTCACGAAGCTCCATGGCTCTGCAGGAAGTGGAGGAGCAAATCTCAGAGGACCAAGAGGAGGTTTGGCAAAAGGGACTCCTAGAAAAACGGCCAGAGGCTGCGCAAATCCTTCCAAGCTGAAGTACTTCCCCAGGACCTTGCCATGCTTGGTGTCTACCACAGGGGGTGAGGATGGGTGTTCTGCTCGACCTGGAAGACAAATGAGGTCTTGTGAGCGGGCCAAGATGAGCCTTGGATTCAGGTGGGTCTCGCCATTTTCTAGACAGGACAGCTTGAGTACGTCACCTAAACTGTATGGGTATCAACTTGTTCTCACGTAAAATAGAGGCAAAAACTGTCCCTTCCTAATTATAAGGGCTGATTAGAGAGGCAAAATGGAAGCGAAGCCGAAAGCATGTTCAGACAAATGTCAAAGTGAAAAGCAGTGGCTCTAGCAGCAAAGAAGACATTTGCTTTCTCTTAGAAGCTTCTACAAACTGAGTGTGAGGATAAGTGAAAGATGGAGCTTGTTCTGAAGAGAATCAGCGATGTACTTGACCTAATGCTATAAAGACAAAGTAGCATCCTCCTAGAGAAGCCAGGTGGTGTGAGGGCAGAACAATGAGGGAGGTTCTCATCACCTTCTCGTTGGCGGCATTGCAGAGGAGCGTGGAACAGGGGCACGTGTTACAGAGGACAAGGGGCAAGGAAGGATAGAGGGGAGGTATATACAGAAGGCCTACGACCAAGTGCAGAGGCGCAGAGATGACAAATCACAAAGTGTCGCTGAGAAAGGGTCACCTGTCTCTGAATTCCATCATATTAGGACCAAGCAAAGTCAAAAACTATCCTAAAATGAACTAGTGCGTGTCAGGGAGGGCCTTAACGAGTGCACAAGAGAATGAGTTTTATTTATTTATTTATTTGTAGCTTTGAGGTAAATCTTTCTTAGCTGACATGACTTCCTGCCCATGCTTCTCCCAGCACCTTATTCCGCCCAAGCACCAGCATCCCAGTCTGGAAGGTGCCGTTGCCAAAGGGGTTGGGGGGTCACGTCACATTCCAGCTTCCAGCCAGAGGCCCTGACTCACCTCAACCCCAAATCCTGCCTCCCAAATCTCCACACCTAGTCGGGTAATGATCAGACATGCAGAACGTAGGCCTTTACTTTCCGTAATGCTGGTCACTGCCTGTGTCATACCCCAAACCTCTCACGGAGCTGCAAAGGTCTCTCCTCCTCCTTGATTCTCATCGATGCATAGACACACCCTCACCAGGCAGGACAGAGGAAAATGGAGTCAGCAGCTGAATCTGGGAAGGAGCAGGCCCCAAGCCTGGCAGGCTGCTGAGAGGCCTGGGCTCTCCTGAAGTCGATGAGCTGTCGGTCCATGCAGCTCAGGGCTGGCCACTAGGTTGGTGTGGTCAGCTGTGATATAGGTACTGGAACACCTTTCTGTCCAGACGCTAGCTGATACTTGTCTTTGCCTGCTGCCTGCTCCTTGCATAGAAATACCAGACAGTTATGGTGAACCTGGTGGCATAGGCTGGCTTCACTTCATGGGAGTTTCATCAGTCAGACCACAATACGAGCAATCGGTCAATGAGCGGCTCAATGTTGGCTACCACAGGCCAGCCCTCTGGGAAGATCTGAAGCAGGATGCCATGGACCTTAATGTCCCAGTTATGATTCAGGTAATATGTGCAGGTGACACAGCGCTCATCACCCTGCGGATTGTCAACATGCCTCACATGCCCCAGCCTGTTGCCGGGCTAACACACCACCATGGGCCCATTCGTGCCACTGCTATCACTGCTGCCACTTCCATGGCCCGTGTCACCCTTGTCCTCTGCCTCCTGATACTCTTTCAGGTAAATGGGCATCCCCACCATCCTCTGCCCTTTTCCTTTTTGGGGCCTCAGGCTGGGCACCCTGGGATGCCAGTCACTGGCACTTCTTGGTGATCAGTGCTGCAGTACCTTGAATTTGCAGTGGCCACAGCTTTCCACCACCCTGCCCACCAAAACCCTCCCACAGGGCAGTTGTGGGAGTGATTGTGGCTCTAGGGGGCCCACTCCAAGTTGAAGTCTCACTGGCACTCCTGGACAGTGTCAGGAGGGCAGCAGGGAACAGGGCAGGTAACTGTCCACCCCCATTCTGGCCTGCCTAGAGTCCAGGGGCTGTGACACAGACCCTGGAAACTGAGGCAGAACCTGACACAAGGGCTGCAGCTGGCACAGGCTGTCTATGACAGTGGTGTCATCATCTCCCAGGCACGGCGCGCACAGCCCGGGCCCATGGTGCCACTGTCCTCCTCCTCCTCCTTCACTTGATGCAGCCAGGGCTGCTGGGCTTGGTGTGAGGCAGGGCAAGCAGCAGACGATCCTCTGTGCCCTTTGGGAGCTTGCTGGTCCCCAAGTTCACTGCTCTCTCTAGGGGCTTAGGGTGGCAAGCGTTTCCTCCTGTCCTAGCACTACGGTTTATGCCATCACGAGAGTGAGCTTTATTTTGAAGACAAATGAGCAGCAGAAACAGCTCTGGATTAGAGGACACAGTAAGATCCCAGAATATTTTTCTGATGACTTTGATCAGGATCTCTGAGCAGGGATAGACAGTGGGCATCCGGTTCCTGTCTGTTCCATTTTCTCTTTTCTCGCAGAGTAGACAACGGTTCCTAAATCCTTGCTGCTTTCCCATTAGTCCTGATTCTGCCTGCTGTGGAGTTGTGGTGACGTAATCTGACCTTCCTTCCAGAGACAGGTGGATTTGCTGACATGGCCACTCTGAAAGTCATCTTTTGTCTGAGCTTGATGTTCTCAGTTTGTTAATGCAGCCCTTGTGGGACCTTGAGGGTGGTATTGTCTATGCCTTTGTCCTCCACATGCTCCAATTTGTGCAAAGACAATAACCAATATCTTCCTCCTTAATGTGAGTGGCCAGAACATAGAAGAATGTTCATAATTGAGCTCACGGAAAGTAGCCCACAGCACTGGACAATCATTATGACAAGCCAGGTTACAATATGGAATCTCCACTGCCAGCTAACAATAACCAATTATATACTGCTAATATTTAAGTTGTTTGGTTATGGTTGTTTGTTGCTAATTATTATAGATAACACTAAGAACAACTTTCTAGGATATGTGTAGAGACTGTCTTCAAGTTATGATGTTTTTATTTGGTAATGTTCTGGCCTAACCACTTTTCAAACTTAAGATAATTAGTTTATTATAACAAAACCCCATCATGGTGTGCAAAAAAATCTGTGTATCAAGGAGAATCGTCCATAATACAGAAAACCCTCGCCTGGCCTGGAAAGCCAGCTTACAACCCCCTATCAAGGCTTCATATCATGAAGAATAAATCCATGCTTTTTCAACTTGTTCTTAATGGCTATCATTAATGTCAAGATGTACTTCCTGGGAAGCATGTATGTTGAGGCGTACATTAACTTGTGGAGTTCCATGTTGCTTCGGTCCTCTATGCATTGCAATGTTTCTGTACTTATGTTGTGGTTTGGGTCTGGAGGGTCCCCCATGTACCTATGGATATTGCATATTTTTGGGAGGTGTGGTCTTGCTGGAAAGGGCAGATATTTGGGTTTTGACCTGAAGGGACTTGTGCTGGTTCTGCCCTTCCTCTCTGACTTGGCTGTGCCTTGAGGATCTTTGTCTCTGGCTCTGGCTCCAACTGTGGCCCCATCTTTTGTCCCAGCCCTGTAATGTGATTTTATCATTTTCTAGCCACCACCGGTGAATGAACTGTTCTGAAACTGTGAGGAAAAACAAATATTTCCTCCCTAAAGTTATGGATGTTAAGTATTGAGTCACAACAATGAAAACGAAGTAACAGAGAAATTGGTACCAGGAAGTGGGTGGTTGCTTTGGCTTTACCTGATGATGAAGTTTGGAAGCCTTTGGAACTGGTTTGAGGGAGAAATTTGGAAAGGTTTGAAGATGCCAGCTAAGCCTTGGAGTGCTCTGAGCCATGCTTGATGGGAGAGTCTGGTCGGAGCTCAGAATGTTGATGGAAGATAGACTGCAAAGTCCATACTCACGAATTTTCAGATGGGAAGGAGAAAAATATTGGCAAGTGGTCTAAAAGCCTTGTATGCTAAGTTCTAGCAGAAAGTCTGTCAGGATTTTGCTCTTGTACAGAGACTTCCTGATACAGATTAAGGGTGATTGACTACTTAATGTGATGGAAGAAATAACAAGACAACCTGATGTACAAGTTGTTTACACGGTTGCTGTTTGTAACTTTTAGTCAACTCTATGGTAAAAGGCAGAAAAAATGATATACAATTTTTGTCAAACTGAAAGGGCCTGCAGTGGTGGGACAGATGAGTATGAGAAGTTGAAAAGATTAGCATTAAAAAGCCAAGTACTTGGAAATAGGATTATAAAAAAGATACCTTGAGAGAGGGTCAGGAATCAATAAGACCCCACCCTTTACTCATTCAAGGGTGGAGAGCCAAAGGACTTTGCTTTGAAAAGCATACCCCAGGGCATCCTGTAGTGTCAAAGAGACAGCCATCTGGAGCTCAGCCATCTAAAAACTTGAAGGCTTCTGCAGCATTTGTCCAAGGGAGTCAGGCTACAGCTTGAGTCAGCGGTAGGCCTTGGTGACATCCATGCATTCCTGATTTTACTGGCTTGCGGAGTTCAAGAGCTGTGGGGTTACAGAGGCTTCCAACCAGAGTTCAGAGTAATGTTTTGGAGGTCACGCACTGTGCCCCTGGTAAGGCAATGTGTGAATTTGTAAAGGAGAGGCTAAGGTGTAACAACGACTCCAAAAATTTGGAAAAGCAAGGAGCCTGGAGTGTTTCTTGAAGAAGTCGCATGCTGTGGGCCAGGGAAGATGGTTACAGCCGGGGCAATGCTGTAGGGGCAGAACCACCCAAACTCTTTGGAGACCACCTCTTTCTACAATGTATCCCAGGTGCTGGGCATGGTGCTACAGAAGGTTTAAAACTGCCAGGTTTAAAACTTGTTTTAGTCCAGTTGCCTCTTATCCTTCTATTCCTTCCTTTTGGAATGAGAATATTTGCCCTGTGCCATTTTTTGTTGGTAGTGTTTCACTTTTTGGTTTTCACACAGCCTCACAACTAAGAGTTTGCTCTGAGTCTCAAAAGAGATTTTGATCTTGGGCTCTTGTAGCAGGGTTGGAACAGTTAGTATTTTGGCAACTCTTAGAGAAGGACAAAATTTATTTTGAGTAAGATGGGCATGAATCTTGTGGGGGCCAGGAGCAGAAGGTTGTGGTTTGGGTCTGGAAGGTCTCCCAAAAGCCTTATATACCTATGGACACTGTGCACTGTTGGGAGGTGGGGCCTGGCTGAAAGAAGTGAATATTTGGGGCTTTACCTGGAGGGTTGTGTGCTGGTCCTGCCCATCTTCTCTGACTTGGATCTGTTCTACCATGCCTTGAGGATCTCTCTCACCTGCTCTGGCTCCAGCTCTGGTTCTGGTTCCAGCCTCAGCTCTGGCTCCTTCTCTTGTTCCAGCCCAGCCATGTGATTCTACCATTTTTCAGCCACCCACATCCATGAGTGAACTGTAACCTTCTGAAGCTGTGATCTAAAATAAATCTTTACTGCTTGAAGTTGTGGATGGTGGGTATAGAGTCAGAGCAAAGAAAAGGTACCTAAGACAACTTAAGATAGACCACTTTTTCAAAAATAACCTGGGTACACTTTTATGAAGAAATATAGAGATTGAAAAAAAATTAAAGGATGTCCTCCTCCTAACCAAATGATGAGTGCTTGGAAGGCAAAGGGTAAAACTACAGAGCAGGTAAGTGACTCCAGTGCCTGGACAGATAGGTTCACTGGGGCCAGAGGGTCAGCGAGAAGGTAGATCATCCTCCTGAAGGGATATTCCAAGGGTATGTGTGACTACTCCAGAGAGGAGTAGAGCTAGCAGGAAGAGGAGAAGAGCTAGGAATAAAACACAGAGACAGGTGCAGCTGAGATGGAGAAGGCTTACCAAAGTAGAGTCAGGAGAGGAGCACAGTATCACGGAAGCCTAGGGAGGTGAGGACAGGGGCTGGCAGGAATGCTGAGTGCTTCACAGAGGCGAGGGGGGTAAAGTTTCCTTCCACTTGCGATGTGACCCTCTTGCTCTTCCAAGGTCCTCACCCACTTAATGAGCACTCATCATTTGGTACTCTTAATAACAAATTAACTTTTCATGGGCAATGGCTACTGTTCTGCTTTCACAGTGTGCCAAGCTTTCTAACAAGGCATTGCATTTTAAACCAACCTCTATTTACGCATCTCTTTCCCAACCTCCTTTAAGCTGAGAATGACTCTAAGATCTTCAGAAACATCCTCATTACAACCCAACGATGTAGATACTGTTTCATCCCTGTTTAAGAGCTGAGATGATCCTGGTGCAGCCGAGCGAGGTTAGTAACTATTCTATTGACAAACAGTTCTGAAAGGCTGAGCTGGGATTCAAACACCTACTCTGGATCATATGCCAATGCTTTTTAAATTTTCCTAAGCACACACCATGACCAGCCAGAGCTGGACTAAGAATGAAGGGGAGTATAACCTGAACTTTCTTCATTCCCCACGTGTGAGGCGTGAGGCTGTCTCATTGCCCTCCCATGACCGAGGTCTGCAGAGGACATGCATATCTACACGATCAGCACTGGCTGGACTCACCTGTTCCAAGTCCACATCCAGAGGGCCGGCTCTGCTGCACAACTGGATACGTCATGCCTTTGCTCCCTGCACATTTCTCCCCATCTCTAACCAGGACAAGCTTTTCTAAATGTGCCCCGCTAATATTTGTATTTCAAAAAGAACTCACCCAAAGCTCTGCAAGTGGTAAGAAAGATCAGGACTATGGCATACAGCCCCATCACGGAAGGACAGCAGCGGTAGGGGCCAGTATGTGCCTCTGCTGTTCTTAGGTAATGTGCTGGACCTGCCTCCAGATCTTGAGACACACCCCCTGGAACACCCACTCCACCCTGTTGCACAAATTCAACACTGATAATCTCTCCCTAGTCCAAAGAGCTCTCCTAGCATCCACTAAGATCTCTAAGCAACACCCATGGAATTTGCTTTCTTGTATGAAGAGTTCATCACCAACTCTCAGATTGCATGTAGTCCCTGAAAACTTCTCATACAATACATTCTTTTTGTAGGAGTCTGACCCCAGTGTACTTCAGTGAGCTTACTGAAGGAAGGCACCAGCAGTCAGATGCTCTCAGGCCTAGCAAGAATTTGGTCTGGTGTCTTTAGAATAAGATATGAAATTTCAAAGCCATAGTCTCAGAGCTTCTCTGGGATATTAGGATGACAAACCTATTAGCTTCCTGGGGCTGTATTCCTTAAAGGTCTAGACTCTTAAATCACATTTAGCCATATTTCTGATGTTTAAATTATCGTCACAATATTCCTGTTATATAAACTAGCCTACTGTCAAATGTAACCAAGGTAAGGAACTCATGGTTATTAATAACAGGAATGTTTAGACAGAATATTCTTACATTAAACACTCCAACTCTCTATGTCCAATCATTCTTTCACATTTGATGAAATGCCCAATTCTTTCTGATGGTCTTCCCCTCTCATCTTTGCCTCCTGATTGTGATTAGTGTTGTGGTTTGGATCTGGAGTGTCTCCCAAAGGTTTCATGTACCTACACATACTGTGTACTCTGGGGAGGTGAGAGCTGGATGGAAGGGGTGGATGTTTGAGGGTTGACCTGGAGGAGGTGTATGCTTGTTCCATGCTCTGTCCCATTCTTGGCTTCATATTGTCCTGCTCTGAGGCTCTCTTCCTCCACCTCTGGCTATGGCGCTGGACCTGACTCCAGCCCTGCTATATGGTTCTACTGTTTCCCAGCTGCCCACCTGTGAACAGACTGTGACCTTCTGAAACTGTGAGCTAAAATAAATCTTTCCTCCCTAAGTTGTGGATATCAGGTAGTGACAAAGAGAAACAGTGATCTGTTTTCTCAAGGAACTCACCATGGACTGGGCAAGAACAAACAGGGGAGATGCAAGCCAATCTGGAAACATCATGGCCTGTGTGCACAAGGTGGGCTGTATGCACTGGGAACATTTTTTTTCAAACTACTAGAAACAGATAGACAATCATCATTCTTATGGTCCTTAAAAGTCCAAGAATTAAGAATTCTTTCACTATGATCCGATATGGATGACTAAGGAAATGCTACCTATTCACTCAAGATAGTGATTTGCACATCTCTGTGGACGTAGAAGACAGTCCTAGTCTATTATGAAAGGAGGAAACACAAATTATAAAACTATTATGGCAGCTTCAGGAGACAGCTTGTCAGTTTCTCCAAAATTTAAAGCTAATGTTTTCCTATGACCCAGATATTCTAAACTTAGCTATATACCCAAGAAGATTGGAAACAAGAGCCATATACAATCTGTACACGAATAGCAGTAGTGTTCACAACAGCCAAAAAGTGGAAGCAGTTCAAATGTCCATCAACAAACGAATGGATAAATAAAAGGTAGGTAGTCCTTACAATGGAATACTATTCAGCCGTAAGAACAACAGGTTAGAGTGAGGATAAAGGTTGGACACGCTGTGCTAATTGAAAGAAGCCCAAGAAGGCCACAAGACCTATGATTCTATGTTTACATAAAATACACAGAATAGGGAAATCCGTGCAGAAAAATAGATTAGCGGTTGGTAAGGAAGGGAGAAGGCAATAAGGAGACACAAGGAATGGCTGACACAGGTCTGAGAGATTTGGGGTGATGAAATGATCTGGGATTAGATGTTGGCGATTGGTGCCCATGTTAATAATTTTTTTTAAAACTATAGAATTAGACCCTTTAAATGATATATTTATATGAATCATAGCTCAACAAAACACAGATTTTAAATCTAGTTTCATTTAATGTGATAGCTCTTTAGAAATTATATACATTTTTGTGCATGGGAAAATTCGGAAAGGTTTATATCTAATTTAAATGACAACAGCCATTTCTTGGCTGCAATATTGTTTTCACAAATTCATATTTCTTTAATTTATTCATTCCTACATTCACTTGACAAAAGATTCCTGAGATCTTTCAGGATGACAGCTCCATGCTCAGTGTTTACGTGTAAAATAACCCAGTAAGGTTGATGTTAGTGGCCCCGGAACACAGTTAAAGAATTTGGCCCCAAATCTCACACTGCATAAGAGTATAAACTAAGAATTGCATAAACATTATGTGACACAAAGTTCATACTCCAAAGGTCTCTGCTGTAGGGTTAAACATTATTGACAAACCAATGTTGTAGGCACACCAAGCATATGCCTGATAGGTGAGTAGTCTTGTTCTTCCTAGGATCTCCCTATATCTACTCTTTAAAGTACATAAGGCTTTCTGGTGGTCCTGACTGGATGCTGTGTGGAGGGCACGGCACAGGAAGCTGGAAACAGGAGCCCTGGGGTCTTTGTGAGAGGCAGGGGCTAGGAGACAGAAAGGTTTGCTGGCCAATCAAACTTCAGGCTCTCCCTTCCCCGTTGTAGACTTTTGTGAGGAAAGCTCTGCCCTGGTAAGAATCAGAAGGTGCACTTCCCCTGGAATTTGATTGGAACATAAGATTAGTTACTGGCAGCAGCAGAGAAGTGGTGCAAGATAGCCTCCAGGGTGATGCGGTGAGAAGTCAGTCTGACTTCCTTCACTCTCAATCTGCCTTACAGCCAACTGAAAGCAAAGGCTCTGAAGTCCTGGGAGACTAGAAATTTCTAAGACTGGATGAGTTGACTCTCTGAATTGTATGTGGATGACAGTTTCTCTCTGATTTACAAAAGTATTTTAGACTTTTATGTTTGTGTTACTTTTTTGTTTATGTGAACAAGCAGAACATTTCTGTTTATGTTTGAGCCACTACACAACTTTGAGTAGGCTACCCTGGCCAATTCAGTCCCAATGCAGATCATCTGTAATCAGGGACTTGGTCAGTTTGACCTTTATTCCCTCATTGGAGCATGCACGCATACACAAACACACTCGTTTACAAAATTCAGACCCAGATGATGTTTCAAGCCAATGACGGGCCTTTCTCCTTGGACTGTACAGCTTCAGGGCTCTTAGTGTATTCTAATTGTCAGGAGCTTCTCTCTACATGAAAGATTAATCTGAGTAAACCAAAGACTTTCCATGTGTGATGACTAGAATTCTAGGTTATTCGGAGTCCTCACATCAACCACAGTAGCTTTCAGTGAAGGACAGATTGGAGTTAGTATATGAATGACGAACCACCTTAGTTCTCTAGGGGACTAACTTTGTAATGCATGTTCTTTTTCCAGTTTTATCTTGGTTTTTAGGTCTGCTCACCCTTCTCTCTCTATCTGAGGTACTCCAAAATAATCAAACTGCATTTATCTGTGGTCTGCTTCCAGGGTAACCTAAAATAAAGCCAAGGATAACCAGATTCTTTGTCAACGATCCATATATCCATCAATGGACTGAATGGCTTAACCTATAGTATTCATTTGTTAAATCTCCGATTCTCAGTAGTGTGAGAATGGACTGTGTTTGCATGTAGAACCTTTAAATGGGTAATTACACTAAAGGTAAGCCGTTAGAGTAGATTGTAACTCAATACAATTTAATATACTCACAAAAAGAGGAAATTTGGTTGTACCTAGACAACACTAGGGTGCATTTAAACATCAGACCCTCTGTGTGGGAAGGCAAGAGGAAAGAAGCCTTCTGCAAATACGGAAGGGGTCTCAGGAAAAACCAATGCCGTTACATGTAGATCTTGGACTTTCAGTCTTCAGCATCATGAAAAACCAAATTTCTGTTGGTGAAGCAATGTGGTCTCTGATATATTGGTGGCCATCTGAACACCATCTTACATAAACCAAATCTGATGTTTTTCTTCTTGAGCAAAGAAATCTAAGGCCCAGAGTTGGGAATGCCTTGCCTAACGTCATGCATCAACTCACCATTGAATTTCAGACAAAAACTAGGACTTTCCCCCTCTACTCTATGGTGACTGACACTTGCTTCTCATGAGTAATACAACAGGAAGATGTTCTAACTGCTAGACATATCATAAAACAAAATTCATTGACTTTGTACACTATTGCTTCTTCCTCAGTTCCTTGGTTCATAAAGAGGAGGGAGGCTGGTCAAAGCTCAGAAGTGTTTACAGTTAATCAACCAAAAGGAGGAGGGGAAAGCTGAAAGTTCAGGAAAGAGCAGAATGAAGTGCAGCGACCCGGCAAGTTACATACTGTTTTCCTAAGGTCACACAGCGCACCGACCTTTTCCATATCAGATTAATGCTGATTTCAGTTAAAAAGATTAGAAAAGGACTTGGGGAAAGGCTAGTCTTGTAGTTTAGACCGTATGCCTAGAATGAACAGCTCTGAGTTTGATACCAGGAATGTCAATATAATATGAAGAAGGAGGAGGAGGAGGAAAAGGAAGGAGGAAAAAGAGATAGAGTACAGGAGAAGCGAGAGGAAGAGGAGGTTTGGACAACCAGGAGCCCGAAAGCATAAATCAACCCCAAGAACATTTGGATAAGACAACAGATCTGCATTAAAATGAAGCTTCTAGGGATCAAATTGTCAAACAAAGAAAACTCATTAGCACTCATTCTAGCCACTGTGCAGGCTACTTAGGGAAAATCCTATGATCATGGTGAGGACTTTGTGATATCATTAAAAATTAGTCTCCTGAGGTCATCATTTCTTAACAGAGACTGTCCTGGCTGAATTTTTTCCCAACCTCTGTCAAAGAGATAAACACAGTCATAAACAGCACCCTGACACAAAAAGCCTTCATTTCTATCCTCACTGGACAATGTTGGTGGTCTTTGCTAATAGCACAAGTCTGTTTCAAATACTTAGCATGAGCACACACACACACACACACACACACACACACACACACACCCCTATTAGCCATTCTGCATTTGTCCTAACCAGGTGGTATTTGAAACCTGACCAACAGCTTTGGTTCTCAGCCTATAAGAATGTATAATACTTTCTTAGCAAAATATTCATGGTAGGAATGAATGATTCCTCCAGGGCTGTTTGTCAATAGGCAATTCTTTAAACAAATGCAGCCACACTTGGACCTTCCTTCATCTGACTTCAGCCTTTGATGTCCATTTTTGGTTTCAGATTTTTGCAGAAGTAATGGATAAAATTGAGATTACCAAGCCTCACACCACATCTCATAGTTGTTTAATAGGTCTACTATCCTTTCACTACTTAGGCTTTTTGAGAATAAGTGAGAATTGTTTGGAATTTTTGCTTTTTTCTTGGAGAACTCTCTAAAATGTTGATGTTGAACTATATGCTCTGGAGCATACATTTCTGGGAACTAGCCTTAAACCTTAAGTAACTGGGTAAGACTTCAGATAGTTGAAGTCTTTGGGTTCTCCAATTAACACTTCAAGACTTCCTCGGATCCATTAACTTTCTCAACAGATGTATGGGCTACACACTGTAGAACAGGCATTAGACAAGAATCTGATGAGGAGTCTGCATGGGGAGACCAGAAGTTGAGAACCCCTGGGTGACATTTGGTATCCTTTGTGTAAAGAGGAGAGTAAGAAGAGATGGCTTTACATGTGGTCATCTCTCACATACCATTTGCTGTGACACGACACAAATTTAGAATTAGGCGTCATTTTCCACTGCAGCCTGGACATATTCCATGTTTCTGAAATATTTCATAATCAAACGTGTCATAATTAGGTTCTGAAATGTCTCCCAAAATCTATGTGCTAAATGATTGTCACTAGCCTGGTGGCAATATCGAGAGGCAGTAGAATATTTAGCATATGAGGTCTGGTTGAAACAACTAGGTAACTAGAGTCGTGACCGTGAAGGGTACATTGGAACTCTGCCCCTCCTCACTCTGTTTTCTTCTTGTCATAGGATGAGCAGACTTCACATGTTTCTGCCTCAGCATAGGCTGAAAATGACTGGGCCAGTGCTGGGCTGAAATAGCCAAAACCATGAGCCAAATAAACATCTACTTTTAAGTAGTTTATCTCAGGTATTTTGTTACAATGGTAGAAAACTAAGGCAAAACATTGGTACTGAGAGTCAGGGTTGTTGCTGGCACTATACCTAAGGATGTGGTTCAGAAGCCTGTTAAGGAGTTTTGGATTGTGGTAAGAGTTTAGAATATCATGAGCTAAGTGTAGTGGGAAATTCCAGTGGCAGCACAGAAGATCAGAATGCTGGTAGGATGGGCGAAGAGTAAGAGCAGGGCTCGTGAGGCTTCCAAGGGAAGTATCTGTTAGGAATTTGACTATCTAGGCCATTTGTGTTAAATTTTGGGAAAGAATGTGTATAGATTTGTTCATGCCCTGAGATTGTACATGGAGCTGACTTTTAAAGTGATACATTATTTTAACTGAGAGAGGAAAGTTCAAGATGGCAGAAAGTTCAGGCAGTAGCATCCATGTTACTTTCTGTCTTCAGCCAAGACTACAGTGAAAATCAGAACCAAAAATCAAAAAAGAAAGATGTGATAAACTCAGTATGGCCAAGAAAAGGATGCATATAAGTAGTAGCCAAAGAGTTCATTGCTGAAGAAATTAGCACCATTAAAAGGAAGCCAAGTTCTCTGCATCAGGATGACAGGCAAGATGCCTTGGTTGTACCTCAGGAATTGGCTAGATCTCCTCAGTTACGAATCAGTGTAAAATCCCAAATCCATTCAATATTTTGCTCTGAGGAAAGATCTCTGGCTTCTCTCCTCGCAGTGGTTACTCATATGGTTTGTATGTGGAGTGTCCTCCAAAGCCTCAGGTATGCATGGAAACTGTGTACTGTTGTGAAGTGGGGCTTGGCTGGAAGGGGCGATGCCTGAGGCTTGACCTGGAAGAAGTGGGATGGATCCACCCTTCCTCTTGGGCTTGGCTCTGTTCTGCCATGCAACGAGGACCTCTGTTTCCAGCTCTGGCTCTGGCCCCTCCATAAGATTCCACTGTTTCCCAGCTCCCCACTTGTAAATGGACTGCAACCTTTTGAAACTCTGAGTTGAAATAAACCTTTTCTCTGATAGTTACCTGGGGAATTGATTTTCCTGATACTCCTTTTCCTCCAGATGTTCAGACATTCACAGGCCACTGCAGCCTTAGTCTAACGTGGCCTGGCTGCTGCTCCCACGGGAAGCAAACCACAGAGTATCCACATGATGCTGGTTTTTTCAACCATGAGGGGTGCAGGGGATCATGGAGGCTTCAACTTACGTTTCAAAGAAAAGCCTAGGAAGCAGGCAGCATGGGACAATACAAAATTCCTGCAAGCAGTCCCTCAATGGGTGACGGGGGAGGCTGAAAGAGGAAGACCGAAGCTGTGCTGGAGACCCTGGGATGCTAGACTTTGGCAGGCACGTGAAATGTCTGCGGAGGGTAGCTACTGTCAGTAAGAAGAGCCAGCCCAAGAGAAAGGGCCCCCCACACCCAAAGGATCCCATGCCATGCCACCTTGTAACATGGATGCCTGGCATCGGGCCAGAGGATTTAATATTTGCTGTGCTGGATTTGTTCTTCCTTCAATCTGGTATATTTTTCTATCCTCTCTTCCTCCCTATTGTAGTGAGACAGTTTACCCAGTGCCATTGTATGTTGAAAGTGTGTAACTTGTTTTAGATATTTACAGGGGTTGATGGCTGAGAGTCTGCTTTGATTCTCAAAGGAGATCTCAGAATTAGGCTTTTGGACAATGTTGAATTTGTTAGATTTTCATTATATACCGAAATGAACCAAATGGGTTTCTTATTGTGAGATGAACATGAGATTTTTGGTGCTGGGGGAAAATGTTCCAGTTTAAATGCACAATACAGCCCAAAGATCTGTAGCTGATATTTCCATCAGGATTATGTAGACGTACTCAGAGCTAGAGCCTAGTTGGAAAATGTAGGAAACCAGGGCTGTGCCTCTGAAAAGTGTATAATGGGACCCATATTTTTCTTTTCCTTTTGTTTTATTTCTACCTGCTATGGTATTAGCAGCCAGGGAAATCTAGAGACTTATTGAAAACCTGTTTCAAAATTAAACATTTTTAAAAAATGGCTGGGGATATAGGTTCATTAGAAAGTCTAGTATTCAATCCATCTGAGGAGGTGAAGGGAGAAAGGAAGAGAGAGAGAGAGACAGACAGACAGAGACAGAGACACAGAGAGAGGTGGAGAGACAGAGAGAGGACTTGGCACTTTACCCTTAGAAGAAGATGGGTTCATCTCATGACCAAGACACAGACACTCCTTGAGTTTTGAAAAGACCATTTATTCTCCAAACTGAGACAATACATGCAAAGTTCTCCTTTCCTGGACTCTGCTGAATCCCACCAGACAATTCTCCAGTGTCTGCGATAGGATGCCTCTTTGGTCTGTGAATGCTTTCTGCAGAATATGCTTGTGTTGGTTGCTCTCAACTCCTGAGACTATCTGTATGTCCCATTTAGAGGTCAACGTGTTCTCTCTGAGGCATCTTCCCAGCTGTCCCCTTGGTCCTCAGGTCAGTCCAGAATGCCACTTCCTCATCTTTCAGCCTCTGTGCTGCTTGAGTGGTGACACCAATCTTCAAGTATCCTTCATCCTGGTCATATTCTGGCCAGTGGGGCAGACCCTGACCATTGGGGTTCCTGAGAACAGAATCATCAAGAAATTAACCAAAGGCTTTACGAGGTACCCGTATTTCTTTGAGATTAGCAAAAAATTTTATGGTTTACTTATACAAAGAGATTCATACATTTTCAGAGACAGGGAGACCTCTATGTCCTCTATGTCCTGTTAGTTTTTAGAGAGATTTTGTCATTTTGGATCCAAACTCCTTTGGGTTTTTGGATCTGAAATGTCATTCTGAAGCTCATGTGTTGAAACCTGTTTCTCATCCAATGCTTCTATTGGGAGGTGTGGCAACTTTTGGAGGCCTACCTAGAAGAAGAAGGGGACTTTGCACTGATGTGTACATTAAGACCTTACTTACTTGTTTTTATACTGTCATGAGATGGAAACTTTGCTCCACTATCCTCTTTGCCCTTTTCTGCCTCATCATCATAGATATAACAGTACAGGCCAAAGTGGTCACAAGCCAGGAGCTCTAAATCTATAAGCCAAACACATCTTTCCTCCTTTAAGTTGACCTAAGGTATTTTGATACCATGACAGAAACCTAAGACAATATTAGTAACAAAGAGAAGGGTCAATGCTGTAACTATAATTGATACATGGTTTAGAAAACTTATTAGTTTGTAGGAGGAATTTGAAAAGGTTTGAAAATGTGGGCTAGAGACAGCCTTGAATTCTGTGCGTGGAGCTTACTGGAGAATTCCAGTGGGAACTCAGAAAATTGGAATGCTGAAAGAGACGTAGACAGTAAAGACTGTTTGTGAGGTTTCTGATAAAAATGAGGACTGTGTTGGGATTTGGACTAGAAGCCATTACTATTATATTGTGTCAGAGGATTTGCTTTATTGATATACTCCTTGAAATTTTAAGGGAGTGTGAGTGCAAACATGACAGATAATTAATCTTATATGGGGGATTTCAAGGCGATAACAGTATTTAGGCAGTAGTTTGAGTACTTATGGCTGCTTTTGGTCAAAGTTAGCAGTGAGAATCAGGAGAAAAAAAAACAGAGAAGAAAGACTTGAAAGCTTTTCAGTTTTTTTTTTCCAGAAAAGGACTGTGTTTAAAGATGAAGCCAAGTAGGTTACACTCGGTAAAGAGATTAGCATCATTAAAAATAAATCCAGTATTTTTAGTAGAACCATGGAAATTACAGAAGGACATTTCAGGGAGTTGCAGAAGCTCACCTATCAACAGGCCCATGAGTGTAGCTGTGTAAACTTTTGAAAGACTTGGCTTTGAGAGAAAGAGCCCTGAGGGACTCTCTGTTCCAATATGTGACCTAGGAAATTGGCTTCATAGGACTTATTTCCACCTGGGCAGCCATCTAGACACTCAATGGTTACGGTAGCATTGGTCCAATGGGTTCTGGAAATACATTACTTCAGCAAAAGTTCTTTGTTTTCCACACAACCCTGACTTTTTAGGCCTATTGAAATTGAGAGTAATGGGATCATGGAGGCCTCCATTGAGATGTCAGGGGAAAGTTTGGAAGGCCAAAGAGTTTGTCACAGAATCAGAGTTCCTGAAGGCAGTCCCTTGAGAGGATGATTTTTGGTGCTGTGAAAATGAAGCTTAATATGAAATGAAGACCCACGGATATCAGATATAACCAGAAATGTGGAACATCTGCTATGGAGAGTCCCAGGAAAGTACTCGGCCACTCTGGGAGAGAGGTTAGTGGACTGCAGGTAGCAACCACCGGGGAGGGTAGCTAAAGCCATTGGTGCCAGGGAGCTGAAAACGGTGCTTCGGGATTAATGTTTGCCCTGTTTGGTTTTGTCTAGCTGTGCTTCAATTCCTCCTTGATATTTTGCAATCCCCTTTTTGGAATAGAAATGCTTGCCCTATACTATTGTGCCTTGAAAATAGTTAATTTTCTCTTTAGGTTTTACAGGGCTCACAGATAAGAGTTTCCCTTGTGTTTCAAAGGAGATTTTCAACTTCATTTTTTTTGCTCAGTGCTTAAAGTGATAAAATTAAACGGAATTATAGAGATGAATAGAATGCATTTTGCATTGTGAGATAGATGGTTTGGATCATAAATGTCCACAAAAATTTATCTGTTGAGGGCTTGACCTTGAGCCAATATTCCTGTAAGAAGGTGATGGTAACTTTTGAAGGGGAGTTTAGCTGGAGGAATTGTGCTATTTGGGGTGTGCTCTTCACTGCGAGCTTTCTGGTTTCCATGAAGTGAGTTGCTTTTGCCCCTCCACTACATTTCATGAGATGATAATCTGCAGGCTTATGGGAATTCAGTCACATGACAATAGATCAGAACCTCTGAGGCTATGAGCCAAAGTGTCTTAGTTACTTTCTTGTTGCTGGGACACAGTACTTGAGGTCCACAAGTTAAGGGAGAAAAGGTTTATTTTAGGTCACAGTTTTAGAAGGTCTCATTGCATTCAGAAGTGGTCAGTAATGGAGGAAGCTTGAGAGAAGCCACTTATGGCACGGTAGGACAGGAAGCTGAGTACAAGAGGAAACATGGAGCAAGCATACATACACGCATGTCCATTTTCTGCCTTGTCTGAGTCAAGCCCCATGATATGCTCCTTTCCACCAAGCCCTGCCTCTAATAGCACAGGGAATCAGTGGGTCAGCCCATGACTGAACCACTTTCCAAATATAATGCTTTTCAGGGGCATTCCAGATCCAAACCATAACACAAAGTCAACTTTTCCTACTTGAAATTAATCTATTTCAGGTATTCTGTCACACTAGCAGGGATATGACTAAGAAACTCTCATTTTCAGAGTAGCAAAGACATAAGCTCAAGGTTTTACCTATTCAAATTTTAGGCTTCCCTTCCCCAAAAGAATTCCAAGGCACACATCACCTCACCAAACAACCCCGCTCCATCTTGATAATCAGCCTCACCCGTTTCGTGCAAAGTTGGCCCAAAACTTCATCACCATGCGGCTGAGATTGACCTCCTCTTCTGAGGAACCCCCTGCAGTGGGGAAGAGGAAAAATCACCGTACCACTCAAGGAGAGGCCGATGAGCTGCAAGAGTAGCAACAATTAGGAGCATCTTACACCTACAATCTTGGGCCTTATCTACACCCACAGGGTCAAAATCTGAAATTTAAGTTGATCGTGGGGTCTTGACAAGCACGTTCAGCTTGAAAAGGACTAGGACTTCAAAATAAGTATGCAGTCAGTCAATTCATCTATAAGCTGGCTTTCATGTTCACAGCTGGCCATTACTTCCTCAGGGCCAAAAGATTTTCATGCACTCCAGGACCACTGGTTCCTAGGTCTTTTCTCAACATCATACACACAAATATTTCCACAGAGCCTGATAAGTATCAAAATGGCAAAGATACTAAGAAGTCACTAAATGGAAGATGCCTAGAGGCGTGGGTGTGATGGGAGTAGCCGTGAGGTGAGTCAGATGTCATATACAACTGCTGAGAGATAGGGTGTTAGGATATTTGTGAAAATTTGCCACTATTACTAAACGTATTATGGAATACACACACATACAAAGAGACACATTCATATGCACACATTATTTCACAATGGATGATAGATAAATAAATGATAGATGGCACATGAGTCAAGGTTATCACCAGTTACCTACTCATTCATGTTATGATATATTCTTGTGAACAGGAAATTAAGCAATGATGTTTTTGCCTTCAAGCAAGGCCTTATCGCTGGCCCAGTTCTTCTCTTACTGATGTCATAGATCAGGAGTCTAAAAGTGACTAAGCCTGGGACATGAATATGCATACTCTTCACGTGTGTCAGAGCAAGAGAAGGGTTAAGTGCTATCCAGTGTGTTTCAGCCTTGAGATAATGAATCAGGAAGAAAGACAAATTTGCCAAGATCTGAGAAATCACCCACTAGAAGATGCTCATAGGTCCAGTTATATCATGAACAGCCAAGAGGTAGGCCACTAATCACATAAAACTAATGGCCACGAGTTTACTAAAACCATTTGTAAAGGCTTTCTTTACATATTATACTAGTAAGTAAATTATAAGCTACATGTGTAATTTTCATATGTAGTGATAAACACATAGATACACTTGAGACTCCATTCAAGGTGAGCACTAATTGGACCTGACCTTCACTCACGTTTTGATAATCTCTTGAACAGTAAATCAAACTGTGTCAATCTTGTGTAATATCAAGGCTCTGCAAATGACCTGTCACCTGCATTATTGATATCCTGGGTCAAAGCTCTGAGAATAACAGTGGCAAGGACACATGAACACAGTGTATCCTTTACTCACGTTAGAGCCTGGAAAAAAAAAAGTTGGCTTCTTCCATGTGTCCTTCAGTCCTATAATCATGAATCAAGAAAGTAAGAGAAGGAGAAAAGAAAACTGCTTAAGCCAAAGCTTCACAAAACTAAATCTAGAACTCGAATCACCTAACTCCGGGCTCATAGCCATCAAGGAGTCATCACCTTTTAGAAACGGAGCACCGAAGACTGAGAATATCTCATCCCCATGGTCTCCAACCACCGTCTTGGGCTTCATGGCTGAAGAGAAGCTTGGGCGATACTGGAACTCATACATGTAGGTGGGGCCTCCAGCATCTGAGAAGACATGGATAGCTCACAGTTCACGTTACCAGATACACACTTGGAGGGAGTCAGTTTCCTCTGTCTTGCAGGGAACTGTTGCTATGACCACGGGAGAGAAACAGAGTGTTAGGGAAGCTGATTTAGGGCTGCACAGCTGATTGGAATGAGGGAGTATTTGAACCTGAATTTTAATGACAAAAGAATAAATAAAAACTAATGCATCCACGTGTCATATATACATAGTAATAAAAATAGGGGAAAGTAGTTCATTCAATTAACAGACTGGAAGTGTTTTGCTAATAATATACGGATGTGTATTCATTAGAGGAATGTATACAAGTGGGGCTGGAGGAACAGCACAGTGATTACACTGCTTGCCTAGCAAGCACAAGGTCCTGGGTCCAATTCCCCAGCACCGCATAAACTGGGTGTGGTGGTGCTCACCTGTAATCCCGGAATTCGGGAGGCTGAGGCAGGATTGTGATGAGTCTAAAGCCCCCTGGGCTCCATAGTGAGTTCAGGACCAGCCTGGGCTACAGAGTGAGACCCTGTCTCAAAAAGTGTGTGTGTGTGTGTGTGTGTGTGTGTGTGTGTGTGTGTGTGTGTGTGTGTGTACGTGTGTGTACAAATTGAAATGGTGGCAGGTACCTATAATCCCAACATTTTGGGAAGCTGAGGAAGGAGAATCAGGAGTTTCAGCCCAATACAGGCAATTTAGAGACTTAGTGAGAACCTGTTTCAAAATTAAACATTTTTTATAGGGTTGGGGATGTAGCTATGTTTGAAGGCCTTTGCATGAATCACCACTTATATCTATTAGAAGCTGTACTTAGGTCAAGAGAGTGTAGTTTTCTATTCAATAAAACTCTACTAAGACTTTGTCAACATAAAGTATTTTATATAGGGAAGCTTCCCCTCCACCCCAAGAAATGAGGGAGGCATGCAACCTTTCCAGAGAAATGATAGCTGATAAAAAGAAAAGTCCCTGTTCCACCTGTCTTAGGTTTTATACCCTCTCACTATGATGTTCATCTTCTCCTTATGCCCAACCTACTCAGCCACCATTTTTCTCTCTGGTTTTATGGGCTCTAATGTTTCAAATTCCACATATGAGAGGTAATGGGATATTTGTCTTTCTGTGCTTGACTATTTTCTTTAGTGTAATGCTCTCTAATGTTATTCCCAAAGTAACAGGACATAGTATTTTAAAAAGAAACCTAATAGTATTTCAGAAGGTAGTACACAGAGCCACAGCTAACCAAGAAGACGTGTCCTGGAGTGATATTATGTGTTTCCCATACATTTTATATAAATATCTTTTTTCTTTATGATTTAAAAAGTTATTGCAATATTACTTCTAAAAATTTGTATGAAGTTCATCTTTCTTTTTCTTTTTACTTGAAGTTACTCACAGGTAACTGTAACTTCAGAAAATGAAACCCTGAAAGAAGGATGATGTTATGGCATAATTTTGTATCATGTCTATAAAGTCATGAAGCTTAAAATTTTTTCCAAAATGTTAATGAGATAGGTATAGACTGAAGAATTATTTTCTGGCTGGGGAATAGGTGAAGGAGGGCTAGTGGATAAGGAAGGGTCCCAAGAAGCTCCCTTAATGGTGCCCATAAAGAGAAATTTTCTATCTGATGAATTCACCTATCCTCAACCTCATATCTCATCTGCTGATCCTTGATTCTGTAGTAGACCTCAGTTGGCCTCAGCTAGCTGATTCCAAGACAAGCAAAAGCCAGCATAGATGTTGAAAATCACCACATCTGGACCCTCTTCTTTTTCTACTGTCCCCTCCTTTTGGCTCCCTTGGTCTTAAACAACCGCCTTGCCCTACACTTGAATTCTACATTTCCTCTGACTCCATAGTTAATACTCTTATTTTAAAACTAACCTTGGCATTGAAAGCTTCCGAAAACTGTCTTCTAGCACTTGCCTTTGAGTCCAGCACACCCCATGAGCTCAGGGAAGGAGCCCCTGGAACAGGTGCTTCTCTGCCTCACTCGTATTGCCTGCTGCTGCCAAGCCAACCTGACTTTCACCTCCAGCATCTCTAGCTCTTTGCACAGGTTTTGCCTGTCAATAAAAATTATTCTGCCCATGTTTTCAGCAAGATAAGTTAAGAAGAAATTCATAATCTCCTGAAATAACCTTTAACCAATGGCAAGTTGACGCAGGTGGATAAATAACAGAATCTTATCAATCAAACAGAATAACCATGAGATATGCTTGTTTCTCAGAACTCCCAGCTTGACTTGCCCACAATGGACATGAGATGGGCCATCCATCACTGACATATTTCCATCTCGTTCTTGGGTCATTTCCTCACATCTCTGCTGGCTTTTCCTCAAATCATCTGTCAAATTAACTAATTTTATTTGTGTTCTTTTCTTAGAGTCAGCTATTGGGAAAAACAAAACAGGACAGACCACCCCAGGCCAAACTGACCCAGCCATTAAGGCTTGAATGTCAGCAATTTCCACAGGTCTATGCAGAGAGGATCCCAGGTCAGACACTGTAGCTGCTGCCTCAGCCTCCTTTTCCCTTCTAAAGACTGCAGCTCACCTCTGTGGCCTCGGGCCACGATCACAGATGGGACAGCAAGCATCACATCTCCCATCAAGTCCAGGAACAGGTCTTTCTTTTTGACAGGATCATCTGTCCCTCCTAAATACTTCTCAGCAGCTACTGGAGCCAGCTCCTCAGGGATTTTCTGAAATGCACCAGGAAAGTAACCACCCAGCCTAGTGAGTAGCAAGGCTTCTCCACACTGGCAGATGGCTTTGTTGATGATGGTTCTCTTGAACCCTGTGCAAACCCATTCTGGAGTGTAAGATGGGAAAGGCAGAAATAAAAGGGGACAGAATGCCAGACTCTAGTCTCTATTTGGCCATTGAGTTTGTGTATAATTTTGGGCAAGTGTTCACCTTTTCTTTATTTCTCAACCAATTCATGTGATTTCCTAGTCACTTACAACAACAGAATAGGACTTCCACAAGAGTAATGCAGCTGTCTTCTGGTCCAGCCTGCCTTCTGAGAGTGGATAGTTCATAAGCTGTTGAAAAAACAGTCAATCGTCATGAACTAATAGGAAAGAGCAAACAGTCCACGTAGCTAAAATAATGCACAATATAAGTTTGTTGTTGGCTCTTAATAGCTGTGGGTCTTTTTCATGTGTTTGAAAAAAGAAACCAATGGAACACACAGAATTATATCCAGAAATTTGAGGAATACACACCAACACACACACACACACACACACACACACACACACACACACAGAACACACACAGCGCCAAGGTTAGGACAAAATTCAGGTAGCATCAGAAGGTGTCCGAGAACCCATTTAGGTAAGGGGTGCGTGGAGCCTTGCTGAGGAAAGCTCCAAGAAGCAGTGCAATGGGCCCCGCCTGTTTTGTCGACTGAAAAACCTCCTGCCTGGTATTTGTGCTGTCTTTAGATAACTGTGCCATCCTTAAAACAAACGATTTTGGAAGTGCTGATGGCTGTATTTAAATCATTTGTGCTATGAGTGAGTCTTCTTGATAAAGCCTGGTTAACTTCTAGTTAAAGTATAAAATCTGTTATATAGGTAATCACTAAACCGCGCACAAACCTCCCTAAATTCTTTGCCTGTTAAACTTTGTGTGACCTTTCTTTGTTCCCATCAAGTATAAAAAAGGCTGGAAAAGAAATAAAGTCACTTACAGTGGGACTGCAGCCCCCCAGTTTTTGCGGCACTCTCTCCACAGGTACCTCTCAGATAAACCGAGAACTCACAAAACAGCAAGAGAAAAATTTAGGGCAGGGTAGTGCTAAAACAGAGGACTCAGGGGCAAAGGGAATCGATTGTATTCCATAGATTCAGATGACAAAATAGCCGTTGTGGGTTTGTCCCTTTAATAACTTCTGAGACTCTTGCAAAGTGAGTGACAACTGCAGAATTCTCAGCATGTGATGACCCTCTCTGAACCTCAGCACCCAGTCTTAACCCACTTCTCTCTTGGCTCATGGAAGCCTACATCTATGTTTTAAAATGACTCCAAACCTCCAAAATGTCTACCTGAGGATGTTCAATGTTTTCACATAAAATTCTAACTTTCTCCAGTTAAAACTTGGTGTGCACAGTTAGACCTTGAACTCTGTGACAGAAAAATGACTCTAGAAAGCTCATAGTTATTAGCCCTTTATCTTCACTTCGAGATGTAACTCTCCCACATAAAATCGTTTCTTTCCTCAAAGGCCTGGTTAAATATTTTTGAGAACTCTTTGAAATGTGAACACTCAGAGACCCAAGACTTGAAAGCTCCTTGAGTCCCTAGGGAAGAATCAAGAACTAACTTAGGTAAAGTCCTTGCTTCAGTTTATACCTCTGCCTCTGTCACAAGGAGAAAAGAGTTTGTTTTTCTTTTAAGAGAGTATGGATGAACCAATCTCGTGGTCTGGCCATGCAGACTCACCCCTCTTACGTACTGTGCCTCCTTGAGCTCATTCAGCCTAGACATTTCTCCAGTCCTTAGCGTCAAGAATCAGAGATTAAGTCTTGTTTGATCTCTTCCCTGTCGCTGTCTCATTACTGAACAATACCAACCCCGCTTCTTTAAATAATGTTTGGCTTTATCTTTGTCGGTTGTCTCTCAGAAGCCAGGTGTAAATTTCACGGAAATGACTTTCTCTGAATCTTTTCAGTGAGGATTTTAAGAGCTCATGTAAAGATCTTTGTGACCTGTGAGTCCATATTTAAGGCAAAGTTAGTTGCATTTCAGCCTAAGTCTCCTGAAATCCCAATTCATTCTCCCTTCCAGGCCTCCTTGGATTTTGAATCTGCACATTATTAAGTCTGCAGGGTTCCAAGCCTGGACATGTGGATTCCTCACTCGGAAGACAATGAGTATTGGGGAGAAATGTTCCCCAGGCTGGCCCGCCCAGAGGTAGCTGGTCCATGGTGAGGTTTCCAAGGAAACGCCCACTTGCAAAACGGAGACAGCTTCCCTAGGCTTAGCAGGCTGGAGAAAGAGGAACTTATGGCAATAGAGGTCATAGGGGTTGTTGAGTGTGTGGAGGGGTTCATCTGTCCAAAAGGTTTGACTTCCTCACCATAGGAATGCTCCAGCCAAATTCTTGCTTGTTGATTCCCACAATGTAGGGGACAGAGTTGAAACTTTTTTCAGCCAGAATCTCTTCAGTTGTCTTTGACAACAGTACTCCATCAATCACAGTGGGCAGAAAAGGATAGCTCTAGGGAAGAAAGAACACAGTCTGTAATGTCCGTTCTCAGGTAGCACCCATTTTCCTCTTGCTGCTTGCTCCGGGATTGGCCAGCATATAGAGCCCTGTACCTGTGAGAAGTGGACACAGAAAGTCAGGGTCCTAACAACGAGGTCTACCTCTGTGAGACACAAAAGTCTGGAAGCTAGTGCTGAGAAGGGGGCTGGGGGTAGGAGTAGGGGTGGAAGATCTCTACCCAAATTAAAATGTATATCATTTGCATATATATTAAACAGATTCCAGTTATTCATCATAATATATTTACATCTATTGCACTGAATTTGAAATTGAGCAATTGTTCAAAGAGAAATTCGGTTAAATTCCTCTGAGTTTTGAGTCACAATATTTTTAACAATCTTGCTTTATGTGTGGGTTCCTGTTTAAAGTCACTTATATAGAACAGATTTCTTACAGAATATTTTACTAATAGAATCTATTTATAATGAAATAACAGCTGGAAAGGGCTCACGAACTTTCCCAACACAGGGTAACTAAATTTTAAATTTTTCTGACTACTACTTCACAATCACGTCACTCACTATGCCTCTTAATCGTTCGCTCTATCACGAATGTGCAACTTTAGCTCGAAGGTGTAAAGACTCAAAACCTGCATTCAAGACAACAAAGGTCCTTACCTCTCTGGGGTCTCCATGTAAATCCAAACTGAAAAATTTCTGTGGAGACAAAAGCAGAGGATGTGGTGAGAAGGTTTCTTGGGGAAAAAGCTGATCCTTTGAACTGTGTCCCAAAGCTACCAGATACTGCCTCTTGGTTTCTCCTTGGCTGGGCACAGAAGACGAGTACACTACATGGGTGCCTCTGAATGTGGCCGCAGGCGGAGGAATAGAACCGGAGATGCAGGCCTTAGCAAGGACAGAGTAGGCTCAGAGAGCCATAGTCAAGGTCATTGGGATTTCAGAAAGGACAAAATATTTATGAAAAAAATTTTTGACCATAACATATACTCCAAAATTCGGAATGGCTGTTACTTGTTGGACTATAAAGTGCACGTTCAAAACATACATTCAAAACAAGAATATTTAAAATACTAGGTTTGAAAGAGCTGGGAGATTGCAGTTTTTCTCATGTTATTGTTATTAGAGTTACTATTATTATGTACATTCGTGGGACCTCACAATGAAAACAAAAAATAATATCCAAGTTTCAGCCAGGAGAATGACAGTAGCGCTGAGAGGTGAGAAACCGACCCAGGTGATTGGCCCAAGGTGGTGCAGCTGGACTGATGGGGCCTGGGCCAGGTACACAGAGTGGAGCTGCTGTAGTGGATACTCACCATCTTCAATGTGGTCTCCAGGAGCTCCTCCTCCGTCTTCTGCCGCAAGCAGTGAACCATGACCGCTGATGTGGTAGTTTTACACCCAGCAGTAACAGCAATGCGCTGCAGACATATGGGCAACAGCAAAGTTTAAGAGCAATTTCTCTTCCCTCTATCAATGCAGATAAAGAGGTTCTATCCCATGCCCAATTTCCGAAGGTAGCAAAGGATGGCTGAAAAACTTTGGACAGGGGTTCCAAGTCTTACAGATTGTTGTGTCTTTTATTACATGCATTGTGGCACGAGGCAGTCACAAAATATTTGCATATTTGATTCCTTGTCTCCATTTAAAAATGCACTCGCATTCCCCACTACTATACAGAGACACATATATACACAAAATGGGTAAAATGTTCTCAAATTTGAATGTCTCAATAGAGGCCAGTTGGAATGGGAGGTAAAAGCTTGAATCTAGAATTCCACTATCTGGTTAAATCCCATCTCTACTACTTAGTACATGTTCAACTCAGGAAAGCCACTCAGTCACCTTCTGTCCCAAGCTCATCATCCATTTTAGAAATTATGGAATATAATTTAAATGTGAGCCTTGAAGAAGCCTCTGTCTGCCCAGTCATTTTCATTTCGTGGATACTTGGAGCAGCTCAGCAGCATCCCACAAGAGCTCCTGAAGATTCCAGGAGAACAGGGAAGATGTTACCAGAACCGTGCAAGGTGAAATCTACCTCAGCCAATGACTTGATGTCCTTTTGGAACTGAATACCAACGCGGGCCACACCGCTCTCTGAAATAGCTCTGTGAAAGAGGTTCTTTGCAAGGGAAGATAACACCTGACAAGAGAATGGATAGGAGAAAAGTTTATGCTCAGAGAGAGAGGATCAGTGACTATTATGGTTTACATCTGAAATGTCTCCCAAAAGACTCATGTTTGGAAAGTGAGTCAGTCATAGGAGTTAATCAGTTGAAATCTTGTGCAGTCAAGAGTGGGGCCTGGTAGAGAGGGGTCAATCTGTGCGGACTGAGCTAGGATGTGTAGATTACCAGGACATGACCTGGAAGGGTATATGCTAGCTGTGCCCTTCTCTGCTCTCTTGGCTTCCTGTCTACCAGCAGATGGACAGCCAGGCCTTTGTCTATATCTTCACCATTGCCAGCCACCCCTGAAGACTGAGGCATTCTGAAACCGTGAGCTAAAATAAACTTTTTCTCCCTTCATTGGTGGATCAGGTATTGTGTCCCACAATGAGAAAGCAACTACAACAGTGGCTCGTTCACTTTTTAAGCTTTCCTCCACTGGCTCCTGTGCTCTGGTCATTCACCTGGAGACTGTGGTGCTTCGTGGATATGGGACTTCCTTACCTGTTCCATTTGCTCCCTAGGATTTTTTTTAGGATGGCTTCCCCAGTAGAACCCCAGTGATACGGAGTTAGAGCCCAGAGTCAGGAGAAGACTGAAAATATGCAGCACATGTAAATCTCAACCATTAAAGTATCAGAAAGATAGGTTTGCAAGTCCTAGTCACAATTTCTGTTTCAGTTTTTTAATTATTCGGAATTTATTCTAAAAATATTATTATGGAGGCCCTTAGACATTCTAAGAATGCTCACACTGTTTAAAAAATTTAACAGTCAATAAACAAAGGTAGTACTACTACACATTTGGACAAATGAACAACTTTTTGTTCTTACCATGAAATATAATTATCAAAGATAATATTGTGTAGGAGTGTTTATTATTTAGGGTAATATTTATGCTGCACTACAATAATGAGAATTTTTGTGTAAAAACAACATATATAGAAAAAGAATGAAAACATGGACAGATAGATGAAAAGATAATCAAATACTTAGGTGAAATTATAGTTAAAACCAGCAAAATACCTGTAATTACATATGTATGGATGTATACATTTGTACATATATATATATATATATATATATATATATATATATATATATTCTTCTAAGTATTCAAATATAAAGACAATACATATTTTTTAAATGCACTGATGGGGCTGGTCCTCTGCTCAACACTGAGGTTCCTGGAAGGTTTATTAGATTCCAGCACCTAATGTAGCTTCCCTCAGTCACAATTTCTGATTGCCAACAGCCACAAGACATCCCATGCCCATAAATTGTGTCTGCAATCCACATCTCTGTCCCAACTCTACCTGTTTCTCTTTTCATTCTTTCTTCTACTTCTTCGCCTCCTCCAGCCCTCATGCTCTCTAAGTCCAAGACTGCTGCCTTTCTTTGTAGGCATGGCACAGCCGCCAGGCAACCCCAGGGGAACCCCTGCTGGCTCTACTGCTCCTTTTCTCTCAAAGTTCTAGCTTGGGGCCAAACAATGACACTTTATCCAATTTACATACTCACCTATTTCTTTTTCTCTTAGCTACCTCCACTTTCCTAGTGGAGCAAAGTGAGTCTAAGTGTTAAAATGATTAGAAAGGAGACATAGGAACTCAATCAAATGCCAGGGAGGAAGATACTATTATTGGAAGCTGCAGCTGGGGATTCTTATAGATCCCAGACCTCAAACTGATCTCTGAGATTCATGGGGGAACATGGAGACTTTCAGCTTCCTTTAATTTGCTGTTGTTCATGAGTAGCGTCAGCCCAGAATCCAGGTCTGGTAAGAAAATTGCCCAAGACTGATTTGTCTGATCTCCATAGGGTCCCAGTAGAAGCCATACCAAACCTAAGGGACTGGTCTTTTATAGGGATACTTACAAGAACAGAAACACTTCTACCTCCTGCTGACTCTCCAAAGATGGTCACAGAGCCTGGGTTCCCTCCAAAGTTGGCAATGTTGTCCTGGACCCAGCGCAGGGCAGCCACCTGGTCCAAGTGACCCCAATTCCCCCGACTGTGTTCATCTCCTGTGCTGTAAGAGAGTGGGAAATGGGAAACAGAGCAGTCAAGGAAGGACTCTAGGACCACTCTGCTCATGAGTCCTCCAGATTAATGCCAGACAATATGATTTCCACCAGAGGGGTCTTCAGCTTCCTCTCAATCCAACAACTCTGCTCTGTGAACGGCTCCCTCCACATTCACTCTCTCGGCACTTGTGTACTGAGCATGTACTGTGCATTCAGCACTGGCCCGAGAGCTTGAGTATATCTGGGAGGAAAATAGGTAAATTCTCTCACTACTCTCAGTTTACAGTGCAGACTACAAATGAATAGAGGAAAAGATATTATAATTTCAGCTAGTTGAAAGATAAAATTTAATTAAAAGACAAGGCAGAAATGAGGTATGGGTGACATTTCAGATCCTATGACTAGGAAGGACTTGGAGTCAGGAGCCTTTGGTAGAGCACAGGATTCTAGTAAATACCCAAAGAAGGCAACTTCAGCTAGAGTGGTAGCATGTGGAAGGGCCCTAGGATCAAGGAGACAGAAGCGTGACTGGTGTAAAGTGCAACTAAACCGGATGGTATGGACTTTGGTAAAGACTTCTGTTTGATTTCAAGTAACATGGGACTCTTCCGCAGAGGCGTATGTTAGAGATTGAATCAGAAATATTTTCCAAAAGTCTTATGTACACAAAAGTTGGGCCTGATTGAAAAAAAGTGGGTCAGAGAGCGCATGACCTGGAAGAGCTGATTTTCTCCCCAGCTTCTATTTCTGTTCCTGGATCTTCATGATATGAGCAGTTTTCACCCGCCAGGCCCTTATCCCATGCGATTTCCAGCAATTGTGAATGAAATGTACTGAAACTGTGAGCAAAAATAAATCTCCTCTTGGAGTTGCGGGTGTCAGGTATTTTGTTTTAGCGACTTCAAAGCTGCTAATGCAGAAAACTGGTACGAGTAGAGAGGTTGTTGCTGGAATTGTATTTGACTGCGCTCTCTTTGAAAAAAGTTTATTAGACCTGTTTACGAGAAGAGGTAAGAAAAATTTGGAGAATCAGGCTAGAGAATGCCTAGAATGCCCTAAGTTGTGCTTGATGGGTGATTCTAGTCAAAGCTCCAAAGACCAAAATGGTGATAGAAATGTGGATTTAAAGGCCAAGTTCATGAATTTCAGTCGGAAACAGGATTCTCTTGGAGAATGCACTAGAGGTTATATGTATTTCATTCTGGCAAAACTTTTGTCTTCATTTTTCCATGTTCCAAGACTGTGGCTGAAGCCGAATTTAAAGGTGGCAGACTCCATCTTTCTGGTGGAGAAAGTTTTAAGGCAGTGTAGCATATAGGAAGTGGCATGGAGAATGCTAGATGCTTTAGCCAGGTTCACCATGAGAATCGGCACAAAGCAGATCCCAAAGATGGGAAAAATATTGCTAGTGGTCAGAAAACAAGGTCCTGTAATATTCTGACCAAGAAGAATTTTGCTTCTAAAAAGATTATCATTAAAAGGAAGTCAAGTAGTTTGCATCAGAACAATAGAAAAGATGGCTTGAAGGCATCTGAAAAATGACCAGACTCTACCTTTTGCAGGCTCAAGGTTGTAAAAGGGTAAACTTCTTTAAGAGATGTTGCCTTGAGAAGATGGCCTCGTGACACCCTGCTCTTTCTTGGGTGCAAAAAGTGTTTCTTCAAGTTAAACCATCTGTGCACTCAGAGGCCTCTGAAGCTACAGTCTAAGCTGGGTAGGTGACTGTTCAGATTGTCAGGAGACCTTGGTGTCATCCGCTTGGTGTGGTTTTATCAGCATTCTGTATAGAAGACCTGTAGGATCCCAGGGGCTTCCATCCAGATTTCAGAAGGAAGACTGTGAGGCCAAGCAGTATGCCCTGAGATTACAGTGTGTGAAGCTGGCAAAGTGAAGCTGGAGATTCAGTTCACATCCCAGAAAGCTGGAGATGCCAAAAACACAGAATGTTTGTTGAAGAAAATCACAGGTAGTAAGCAAAGCCTTCCCAAAGGAGAAGCCATGTGGGCTCAAGTAGCAAGGTCTTAGGGGTAGGTGTGCTCAATCCCTTAGGAGCTCATATTTCACCACAACTAGCCCCAGTTGCTGGACATGGACAAGATACAATGTTTGCCCTGCTAGTTTTTGGTCTTGCTTTGGTCAATTGCTTTCTATTCCTCTATTCTTTCCTCTTGGAATAGTAACGTTTAAAATGTGTCAATATGTTGGAAGCAATCAACTGTCTAAATTTTATATGGGATCACAACTAAGAGTGCCTTGGGTCTCAGAGAAAACTTCAAATTTGAACTTTTCAGCTGTACTGGGTCTGTTAAGACTGTGGGGATTTTTAGAAATGAACTAAATTCATTTTGCATAATAAGATGGACACAAGCCTTCCGGAGGCCAGGGGCAGACTGTTATGGTTGGATTGAAAATATCCCCCAAAAGTTTCATATATTTGGAAGTGCCGCCTTGTCAGAGAAGTTGGATCGCAAGAATGTAATCTGAAAGGGTATATTGTTATCCCAGCTCCTCACTCTTTTTCTCTGTCTCCTGGTTGACATGACATGAGCAGCTTTCCTTCATTAAACCCTTCTGGCAAGCCATTTCTGTCTCGGAGAGACTCCAGTTGAACCAACCACAAATGAACTCACTGAAACTACAAGCACAACTGAACGTCTCCTTCTTTAAATTGTGGTTATTAGGTATTCTGTCCTAGCGACACGAAAACTGGCTAGTACAGCATAATATTATTCAGTAGCTACCACGTGATATAATAGCAACAGATATCATATAAAGACTGCATGCTTACTAAAATATGTGGTTCTAGCAATAATCTGGACCAGAGACATAGAGCTTTGGTTGTAGTGCAAGAAAGATTAGTTGAGAAATGGATAGATTCTGAGCTTATTTTAAAGGTGGACCTAGGAGGATTTGTTGACTATCTAGCTATGAAGTGTGAGAAAGAAAAAGAGTCCAGGTGGCCCACAAGGATTTTTATTCAACAGAAAGAATAGTGCTCCAGGCTGCTGAGGGGGACCAGCCTTGCCAGGTAGGGAAAGTCCTTCTTACGTGGTGAGCACCATAAAAGAAGGTAACTAAAGATTAGTGTCTGAGTTCAAAGCAGAGGCAGGAGTTATAAGGGTGGACCCATGAAAGTGCTGCTGAGGCCATTTCTAGAATTACTGGGGAGGGAAACACAGAGGCCTGGGGATGTAGGAGGAGGAAGAGCAGTGAAGGGGCTGAAAAGAAGCAGCTGTAAAGCAGAAGGT
Source organism: Ctenodactylus gundi (assembly GCA_004027205.1). NCBI lineage: Eukaryota > Metazoa > Chordata > Mammalia > Rodentia > Ctenodactylidae > Ctenodactylus > Ctenodactylus gundi. The sequence continues at coordinate 82,304 of PVKB01003051.1, read as the reverse complement.
AGAGCCAGGGGAAGGGCGCTTGAGAAGCAGAAGTGGCTGAGGCATAGAGGTGATTTGGGGTTGGGCCAAACACTGGTGTAGGTCACCGTTGGCCTCCAGCAGCAAGGTCAGTTGAGAACCAATCCACACAAGCACTCAAGGTGAACGAGCAAGATAGCTCTGCTCTTCTCTGTCTGCCAGGTCGACTTGGCCATGAGCTCTTCTGCATTCTACAGTATTCCTGTTAATTTTCCAAGTGGCAATTCCCGGAGACCAGAGGACGAGGTAATAAAACCATTCAATCATTTTCTTTATAATTTCCCAGCCTCAGAATTCTTTTATTTCTATACACAAAAAGCCAGTAAAAAACGGATGTGCAGAGAGGAGAGTTCAGAACCTTACCTGAAGAATCCCCAGATTCCTAGGCGGTACTGAATACTCACAACCACCACGTTTTCATGGGCAGAGAGGGCCAGTCCATCATAGGTGGATGCCCCACCCAGCAACAGACCACCTCCGTGTATCCAGACCATGACCTGGGCAGGAGAACACAACAATACTATTTATAGAAAGCAGGACTTGGAAGAACCTCAGGGGCTATCTGGTTTGGTCCTCTTTCCTGTGGCTGTGACACAGAAAGGCAGTTCCCCAAAGTCCGCCAGTGCCTAGCAGGGTTGTAAAAGGTATGCTTTCTTCCCCTCAGCTCTCCCAACTGAGGCCCGGACCAGCTCCCCATTCAATAATCCCAGTCGCTTTTGCTGGTCAGACACATGTCAAAACCTCACAAAACTCAAAGAAAAACCTAATAAGAAAGCAACAAAAACAAGAGTGTCGTAGCTTCTTCGATATCCTTATGCCTGGATCATTCAGCCAACCGAACATAAGCATGAAATATTACAGCTTTTCCCTCGTTAGCTCTGTATGGGTGAATTCAATTGCGTAGTGTAGGAATGTTTATCTCAACCTCCAGTGGCACCCCGTCATAATGTGCTTCCGTTTTTGCTTCTTCTGGGGACCAAATCATCTTTACCCTCCTAGGCCAAGTTCACATCCAGCTTCTCCAGCAAGTCCTCAATAATCACCTGCACATTGTGTGAGACATTAATATGAGCCAGTGGGTGGGAGAAGAATTGATGATAGGAAGGGACGCAGTCTGTAATCTATCATTCTTTAAATTTGTATATCTCACTTTATAAGGAAGAAATGATATTACCAGTGAAAGAAGACTTCATAATTTGAACTAAGCATCAGGAACTATTTAAAGCAATTTATCACAACCTTTTCATGAAACAAAGAATAATACTTTTCCATGTAACAGATGAAAAATCTGACAAATATCACCTGCAGTGGATTGTGCAGGTAATAAGGAGATGGAATCAGGACTTGGCCAGGCGATCTGGCTCCAGAGAGCAAGTCCTGTGGTGCAGATCCACTGCAGCCCACAGACACAGCAGAGTAAGCCGGCTCTTGGGGTAGGAAGCAGGCCTTCCGGCAGCGCTGGTCACGGTGTCATCAGTGCTGTCTCCATACACTTAGCCGGGACTGAGATCCAGCTTGAAAGTCATCATCGAATACTCACTTGTGATTAGTACCATTTGGGGGAACAGACACTGAGATAAATTAAGGAATTGCTCAAGGCTTTTGGCCAGTCAAAGGTAGAAATGAAATTTGGATCCAGACTTGTAGTTCTAGGACCTGTATTCATAGGTAGCCTGTCTCCTGCCTCCAGGCCTCCAGAGTCCCTGTTCCTTCTTTATACATGATACCTGCAGGTATTCAGGGAAGGAACTGAGTCAAGGTCATCTCTGAATGAAGGCGTGGTTAGTAAGAGGAGGTTAGTAATGGTATGCTGAGGAAGTTGGTGTGTTTGTGTAGCCTAGGAGGTGAGATCCTTGAGGGTAGGGTGTCACGTTCACCACTATCCTGCCTCCAATTGTGTGTATGAGGCACTGAGTACACTGTAAAAGAATAAATGAAGAAATAAATGATCATTTATCCTCACCTCCTATGCCATAGAAAATATGCGTAGGACCAACTAGTAATCACAAATTCAGTGTCCTGTCCAGCTCTTGGGCTTTAGGTTAAAGTGTTCTTGGGAGATTGCCTGGGTATAGAGACTTCCATCTTCTACTCTCCTTTTTTATTAAACTCTATCAGACTCTGTGCTGCAACATACAACCTGCCTCACTTCTGGCCTCTCATTGATTTGAGCAATGCTGACTCCCTAGGTCTCAACCCGTGTTTTAAGCAGTTAAGGATGGAAATGAGCTGTAATAACCTCATACAAGGTTGATCAACGGCACTGGAATTGACTCTGGAATTATGCCAGGCCCCACTCCAGGCACCTGTCCCATGAGAAAGTAAAAGTTTACAGAAGACAAACTGGCCACAGATTGAGTGTGTAAAAGGTGACACGCATACTCCATTTCCCACTCCGTCAAAGAGCACAGGTTTGAAGAGCAGAAGGTCCAGAACTTGTGCTGCTGACGATATTGTGCGACTGACTTCCCCAGTCTTCGCCTTAGTGTTCCTACACATTAACAAGAGGTTGAGTTTTCAGTGTCCTCTAACATTTTTCTTGTATCAATGTAACTATATGAAATTATGCCTTAGCCACTCTGGCCATCAGATTCTTAATCTAGAAACTATGAGTAGTCATTCTTGTATATGTATAATATAACTTGGAAGTATTAAGAAGTGCTTTCCAGATGTACAACAATCTTTCCTAGACACCAGAAGTCACTAGAAGAGATGGCTGTAAGGGAAACTTGTATTTTCTGTGGAGAAAGGAAGTTCTGGGACTCTGAATCAACTCTCAGTTTAGTGGTCCTGACCCAATCTGACTTCATCTCCTTTTGCACCAGCACCAGGATGCTGAACTCAAAAAGTCTTGGCCAGTTGTCTCCAAGCTTACCGGAAGCCTGTTTTTCTTTGTCAAGTCGGCAGGAGTATAAATGTTTAGGTACAGACAGTCTTCAGAAAAGTGGACAGGAATATCCTCTGTTCCCGTGGCACATAACTCTGAGAGCATCTTGCCTGCCACTGGATCTTGGGAGCACCTGGGAGGGCAGAAAGAAAACCTGAGAGTCAATCAGACGGAAGCTGGAACTGCTGCCTACAGCCAGAACTGGCACTGGGAGGTTTAAGCTGGAAGGATTTCACCAGAATTTCACCACCAGACTGGAGTTGCTGAAACATGTAGGCGGCTACCTGGCGGGAAACTTAGGGCTCTCTTTCATCTCTCCACACTCTGTAGAAAAGAAGGACTCTGTGCCTCTCATTTTCTCAGAGTGTTTTGGGGATTCACTGGACCAGAGAAAGAAGGTTATTGGTTCAATGACCTTCTCTGAGACATTGCATTTCCTGCACTCCCGGAACAAGGCTACTCTCTCTGCTGGCCATTCTACTGTTGCCTGCACAATGATTGTTTCTGTTACTTTATCAGGTAACAATGTTATTTCTAGTCCTGGGTGGACATCCATCCTGTAGAACTCATTCAGATGGCAGAGTTTTAACCTGCAGGATGTTGCGGGTGGCATTTTATGAAGCAACACCAGTGCAATTCAATCTATTTGTGCCTCGGTCCCCAAAGTGCTAGATCACCACAGGTAAATCTTTCTTGCTATTGACCCCAACATGCCAGGTATAAATGAGGCCAGCTCTTTCCTAAATATCTGACAGCTTGGTCACACCACTGTTGCATCGTACATTTAAAATGGTAACATATTCTGTATTGTACCCACAACTCAGACAATGACTTACTGTCCTTTCTGTAATAATTTATTTCAGCCTCAAATCTGTCCTGTTCTATTATTTTATTATTTGTATTTTGTAGATGAGACAATAGAGGTGCATAAAAGTTGGAGAGGTTGCCCAAGGTCACACAGTAAGGAAGATTCATGGAGTATAATTTTTTTTCAAGTAGATTGTAAGCAACATTATAAAATTTCAAGGGACTCAGTGTTCAGGCTTCATTAATGTAGGCCCTTGGCGAGTAGAAGCAGTAGCTGAGACTCTCAGGTGCCAGAATGACACTGTTAAGTGGCAGAAATGAAGTCAGGAAGGCTGGTTTCTAGATTTCCACCCTGAGGAGTATTTCTTAGATCATAAGAAACTAGAAGCACAATAGTCATAAGGGTAGATACTAAGGTATCAAAGCAAATAGAAAAGTTTTCATCTTTGTATATAAATAAATGAAAAACAAAGACAAAATTACATTGTTTTGATTATTATAGTATTATTACTATGATTATTTTCATCCAATAGCCAAAATTGCATTCTTTTAATAACCCTAAGAATGATCAAAGACCTATATAGAGAGATTTCTATGTAACAATAGAGTAAATTTCATTGAAATGTGTCTGAAAGTTTAACCAAAGGTACACACTGTTTGCTTTAGAAATGTCATTTATTTGAATCTAGCATAAAATATTTATATATGTATGCAATGATTTAATTACAAGATGTTTATCATAATGTTATTCATACTGACAAGAACATCAAGCTCAGCTTAACGATTTCAGCTAAGAGGCTGGGTAAGTAAACTACAGTTCAATGCCAAATTCAGAACTCAGGCTAATATTTTTAATGTCACTGAATTACATTGATGTTACACTTAGCAGTGGGTAAGATGGTCATCGCTGTGCTTTATGTGTCTGAGCCATTAAAAAGAAGAAACCAGGTAACCAATAAAATACCGGAAAGCTTGAACTCAAATATTAACAACAGCTTTCTCTGGATATTGATATTATATAAAATTTTAGTTTTCTAGCTAATGCTTCTTTATATTTACCTTTTTTACAATATGTGTTATTTGTGCCATCAAGAAGTAAAAAAAATCAAGACACAGTGGCACATGCCTGTTAATATGAGGTCTCTGGGAAGCTGAGGCAGGACAACGCAAGTAGGAGCCTATCTGGACAGGGCAGTGTCTTAGTTACTTACTTGGTGCTGGGACATTATACCCCGTACCCGCAACTGAAGGGAGGAAAGGGCCCGGCTCATAGTTTGAGACAGTCTCAGTTTATCATGGGTGGCCTGCAATGATGAAGGTCATGGCTGAGGCCTAGGTAGAAAAAAACTGTTCACAGTATGAAGAGTGGAACTTACACAAAGATATATCCTTCCGGGTCCTGTCCCATGGATCTGCCCCTCTGACCAGGCCCCACCTACTAGCAGCACAAGAAATCAACGGATAAACCCTCATGATTGGATCCCCTTCCGAATATGAGGCTTTGGAAGGACTTTCTAGATCCAAACTATAGCACTTAGTGACATTGAAAGTTTAAAACTTGTCCCCCAAAATTACATATATTGGAGACAGGTGTATATAGTTTGGAGCTATACATATGACTGGAGATATGCTTAGTGCACAGGTCCAGGTTTCAATCCCTGGTACGGAAAAGACAAAGTAAGAAGAGTAAATGTTAGATATTGAAGAAAAGAGCATACAGTCAGAAGAACTAGTTGTAGTTTCAGCCATCAAGCAGCTGTACCTCAAGCCAGAATGTACTGGGGCAAGTGCCTGTCTGCTCACTAACCAGAATTCACACACTGAGTTCCTATGCTGTTTCCCAACACAGCCTAGGTGTCTTCCTTTCTGAGGTCCATTTGGGCCACAAAGCAACAGAAAATTTGGAGCCCTTGTGAGGGGAAATCTGAGCTGAGAGTGTTCTCTGTTATTGACATAGTTACTGTGGCCATAGGCCCAGGGTATCACAACTTTCAACCTACTGAAAATCTCTGGAGGAACCACTAAACAAGGTCTGATGCACATAGGGTCAGACTGCAAAGACTGGAATAAATAATCCCGTAGTGCACAGACATTATAACATGACCACAAATGTTCAGAACATTCAGAAAAAGAGGACACCAGCAAATGAAATATTAGGTAGCAATGATTCCCAACAAAGTAAAAGAGAAGCATCATGTCTAGCTTCTTTCTCATTGCTGGGGAAAAATATGCCCAACATTCACAATGTTAGGGAGGAAAGGTTTATTTTAGCTCACAGTTTCAGAAGGTCACAGTCCATTCAGGGGGGAAGGGTTGGAAATGGTAGAACCATATGGCAAGGCCAAAGTTAGAGAAAGAGCTTCTGGTATGGCAGAACAGTGCCAAGTGTGTGAGGAAGGGTCAAACTAACACACATCTCTCCAGGTCAAGTCCCCCACATCTACCCTTCCAGCCAGGCCTAACATCCCAACAACAAAGAGTATCTATAGGTAATCACAGCATTCAAGTACATGAGGCTTTTGGGGTCATTCCCACTTCAAACCATAACATATGAGCTCTCAGAAAAACAATTCCAAGGAGTCTTTTTTTTTTCTTGTTTCAAGGAAACATGACAAAAAAGATTTGTAAATTCATCATAAAAACTAAACTATTTTGAAATTAAAAAAAAAATAAGAAATTCTAGCCAGAGAAAGCCAGGTAGCCACCAGCAGATCACCACATACACCTGGGAGCTCGCAGGACTGGGACCTGTAGTGCCCTGTCCATCCTGTGCACCAGAGACAGCCAGGTAGCCACTGACAGAGTCCCACCTGCACCTAGGAACTCATTGGAACTGTGCTTCTCAGTGCCCTGTCCCTCCTGTGCCCGGAGACATCCAGGTAACACTTAAAACAGTCTAATTTTAGAGTCTCAGGAAAAGAAACAGAGCCCACTAACAATACCAGAGCCTCGACTCACTGTAGCAGAACCATGAGGAAACGTGGTGATATATCTCCTAGAGAAGGACCTGAAACTCCAGAAAATGATACCAGAGGTCTTAAAATAGCAGAAGTAAAAGATGAAAAAGCAAAAAAGACAATAATTTCTTGGCCCAGAAATACTTAGAATTGAAACAGGAAATGCAACAGGAAAAGCAAGAGCTATCCCGGGACATAGATAAGTTATCAGCAAATATCGACAAGAAATTAGAGAAAAACAAAGAAGATATGAAAGAGAAGATAATGAAGTCAATGCAAGAAATTAAAGAATGCAGCAGAGATAAAGAAGAACGAACACCAATCCTCCTCAAACTGTTCCATGAAGTTGAAAGAGAAGGAGTAGTACCAATCTCATTTCTGGAGGCTGGGATCACTTTAGTCCCAAAGGCAAAGACTTGACAGGGAAGGAAAATTATAGAACAATATCCTTAATGTATACAGAAGCAAAAATTCTTAATAAGATTCTGGCACATAGAATCCAACAAGTAATCAGAAAGATCATATGCCGTGATCAAGTGGCCTTCATTCCTGGGGTGCAAGGCTGGTTCAACATATGTAAATCAATCAATGTCATACACCACATCAACAAAAGCAAAACCCAAAAGAACATGTTCCCCTCAACTGATTCAGGAAAAGCCTTTGGTAAAATCCTGCACCCTTACATGATAAAAACTCTGAGAAAAGTAGGTGTAGAAGGGTCTTATCTCAACTCATAGAAGCCTTATATGCCCAAACTACCCCAAATATCATAGTAAACAGAGAAAAATGGAAAGCGTTTCCTCTCAAATCAGGAACACGACAAGGCTGCCCACTCTCACCACTCTTATTCCACACAGACCTTGGAACACTTACCATAGCAATCAGGAGAGAAAACGACCCAGATCTTAACAGTTTCAGAACTGCTAACACATCTAAGTCGAAAATATCCTTTGAGATGCAAGGCAAACTCTCAGATGTAAGCTCGCGTGAAAATCAGAGTTAAGCACTTCCAATATACGATGACATATAGTAAATGTTTCCATTCAAAAAAAGAAGAATAGAAAGATTAAAGGTAATCAGACCAAAAGAAGTTCTAAACTGAAGAGGACACGTGTCAGATCCTGTATTCCCATTTCCAGCACCAAAATGTGAACTCCGAAGGGCTTGGGTGATCCCTCTTGTGCAGCATTGCTTTTTGTTATAATCTTCATCTTTCTCCATTGAGCTGAATCCTCTCACAGCCTACTGCCATTCTAAGCCTATGACCCATCTTTCTGGCTTTTTCTAAACTTTTGGGGTCTCCACCGCACCTCAGGCCCCTCCTTTACATCTTTATGCATGTCCCTTCCAAGAGCACACTGCTTGACCTCCGAGGCCTTTATCCAAAATCTGGATGGAAGCCTCAATGAACGCATAACTCTTGCACTGTGCAAGCCCACAAAACCAGAATAGCATGGCCGTCACTGTCTTAAGCATTAAGCCTGTCACCCATGGTCAATTGCTGTCTGAGCCTTCAAGTTCTTCGATGGTTGGTCTCCAGGTGACTGATCTTTGTCAAATCTTTTCTCTTTGGCCCCGAAGTACACTTTTCAGAGTGGTCTTTTTTGTCTCTTCATCCTTGAGTTGGTAAAAGATGGGTCCTGGTGATTTTTGTGATGCTCTAAAGGCAGCTTCTCGGTAGTCCTGATTGTAACTATGGGCTTCTTTTTAATGCAAGTCTCTTTAACTTTCCTGTGCTCTTTTGTATCATTTTTCCCTGCCATTTTCTTTCTACTTTTCAACATAGACTTGGCTAAAAGCTGCAAACAGTAATCATGTAACAGCCTGAACATCAGGCTGCTTTGAGATTTCCTCTGTCAAATTAAGTAATCCACTGCTCTTAATCTCAGTTTCAGACAAACTCTCTGAACAAGTGTAACATGCCAATACATTATGCTAGAGTGTAGCACTCATGATTTTTAGACCACTTGCCAATACAGTCCTTCTTCCCATCTGAAACTTCTTGAGCCCGGCCTTTCCAATGCATGCTTTTATCAGCATTCTGGTCTTCTGAGCTCTTACCAGAATCTCCCATCAAGCTCAGCGTACTCCCAGGCTTTCCCAGCTGGCATCCCCAAACCTTTCAAAACTCCTCCTGTAAACCAGTTGTAAAGGCTCCCAAACCACATGGTCTGATAAAGTCATAGCAAGGACCCCACTTTTGGTACCAATTTCTGTCTTAGATTTTTGTTGTTGTTGCTAGAACAGAATCAATACATTTAGGAAGGAAAGACTTATTTGAGCTCTCAGTTTCAGAAAGTCACAGTCTATTGATCAGTGAAAGGGCAGATTTAGTTGACAAAGACACATGGTGGGTCAGAAGCTATGGACAGGTCCTCATGGTGTGGCAGAAGTGAGCCAAATCAGAGAGGAAGGGCAGAACCAGCATGCATCACTTCAGGCAAGCCCTGAGCATTCGCCTTTTCAAGCCAGGCCCTATCTCCTAACAGTACACAATATCCCTAGGTACCTTAGGCTTTTAGGAGACACTGCAGTCCTAAACCACAACACCCACCCTACCCACACCATCAGGCACTTGATTCCCAGCAGTGCCAGGTTTCAAAGTAGAAAAACAGACTAGATTATTTTTATCAACCACCTCTCTCAAGTAGTTTTTTATAAAACCAATCACAAAATATATTGTAATATATTACACAATTTATTATTTTCATTGTATTTTATTTAATTTTCATCTCCCCATCCTCCTAAAATTGAAGGTTTATGAAGAAAGAGATATTTATTTTGCTCACTGATAGAGTCTGTGAACCTAGAATGTACCTGGCACAAAACTGGTAGTCAATAAATAAGTTCTGAACAGTGGACTCTAAAAGATGGGACAGTTCTAAAATATTTCCAAGATTCTACAGTTTTCTTGATGATTCCAGGAAAAAGTACATGCCATTGAAAGGATTATCTTGACTGCTTCCTGCATCACATATCCCCATAGAAAGAGGCCAAAGTCAACAACCCCCCAGGCTTACATGGGCGGATGGGAGGTGGTGCTCTTCACACCATGCCACAACTCTGCAGGCTCTGGAGGAGCAAACCTCAGGGGTCCAAGAGGGGGCTTGGCAAAAGGGACTCCCAGGAACACGGCCACAGGCTGTGCAAATCCTTCCATGCTGACATACTTCCCCAGGACTTTGCCATGCACGGTGTCCACCACAGGGGGTGAGGGTGGGTGTCCTGCTGCAACACAAGAACACATCAACAAAGAATGGTAGATCTGGATTCCAAGTGGTGTTTTTCACTATCTAGGCATGGGATCGTGAATTTCACCTAAATCTTGTAGGTCTCTGTTTTTTTCTCAAGTAAAGTAAGGTAAGGAAAACTGTCTCTCCTAATTCAAAGGACTTTATTAAACTAAGATGGAACTGAAGATATGAATGTCAATTTCAAAGTCAAAAAGATGTGGGCTAGAAATTAAGGAGACTTTTTTTTTTTTTTTTTTTTTTTTTTTTTTTTTTTTTTTGCTCTTAGAAGCCTCTGCAAATATGTATCCATTAGGATACTGGTGCTGATTTGAATTCTGGGTGAGTGGATGGGGAGGAGGCGGCCCTACACTCAGGAGGCCGTAACCTACCTGGTCTTATTCTAGGGAGATAGATGTTGTGCCCTGGAAGAAGATCCAGGAGGATGTCGTAGGAGCTGGAAGAGGGAATGTTGAGCAGCTAGAGCTCTTAGAGAAGTGGGGACTTGTAGCCAGGAAAGAAATAAATAAGAGAAAGTGTTACAAGATGGATCAAGCAAATGTAAGAAAATGAAAAGACTGAGACAAGTAGAGAAGCTTATTGAGAAAGAAAGGATTGGCTATGAATGACACCAGGGAGAAAGCTTGAAGAGTAGAACATGACCCTGGTAAGGGCAGTTGTTTGTTTGGGAGGGCTTCATGCCAGGATAAAATATTGGATATTTTTCAGTAGGGAAAAAGATAATCTTGGAATAGAGGACACAAGATTGTAGACTGTCTTTACTCTGAGTAGGATCATCCACAGGGAAGAGAGACTTGGTGTCAGATTCCTACCTAATCTATTTGCTCCATTCTTATAGAACTGTTCCAATCTTCCTTTCTTAGGCAAATAGATTTTTAGACCTTCAGTGGATTAGTTACTTTCTCATTGTTGTGACTCAATACCAGTCATCTATAACTTAGGGAGGAAAGATTTATCGTAGCTTACAGTTTCGGAAGGTCATAGTCCATTCACAGGTGGGCTGATGGAATATGGTGGAAGCACTTGGCAGGGCTGGAGTGGGGACAGGGCCAGAGCCAGAGCTCCAGTGCCAGAGACCCTTACAGCATGGCAAGAGAGACAGACTGGAAGGGTGGAACCAGCACATACCCTCCAGGTCAAGCCCACACTCCTTTAGGTCAATTCCTAAGTTTCTGCCCCTTCCAGCTAGGCCCCATCTCCTAACCCTACACAGTACCCATAGGAATAAGAGGGTTTTGGGGGATACTCCAGATCCAAGCCATGACTCTCAGTCATGGTCATCTTGAATTTTCTAGTGTCTGGTCTTGTTAACTTCATTTTTAAGAGTATTCCTCATATGACATGATTTGTATCATTTTATAGGTCAGTTTTTTTTTCCTTTGGATACAGACAATATATCAACATCTTCCTCAGAGTGTGAGGACAGAAAATAGTAGGATAATCCAGATTTAGCTAATAAAAGAATCGCCTGATATTTAAAACTGATCATGAAAAACGAGGTTACAGTACGGTATCTGCATTGCAAAATAAAAATAAGATACTTAGTGTGGACAGTTAGCTTAATTATTCTTCTTGTTGCTGGTTATTGCAATTAACATCAAGATGAACATTTTAGGATACATGTCGAAACCATATACAAGATTTGACTTAATGGGGTGTGTGTGTGTGTGTGTGTGTGTGTGTGTGTGTGTGTAAAATTGAAGCTAGGGTCTTCATTCTGAGTTACACCACCAGCCCATTTTTAATCTCTATGATGAGACAAGGTCTTACCAAGAACTAAGTTGTCCATGCTGGTCTTAGACTTGAGATTTTCTGTCTTTGCCTCCTACAGTGCTGGTATTACAGGCCTAAATCCCCATTAGTGATGTTTCAACTTGCAATTTTTCGACTTTACAATTATGAGTTTATTAGGACACAGTGCTGCCATTAGAATAAAATCTTCATATCAAGAAAATTATACAGTAACCGAGGAAACCCTCACCGAGTTGGAATGCCAGGTTTCAATCCTCTACCATTGCCTTGTGTTCTTAACTTTGATCTAAGCTTGGTTCCATTCACTGTTTCTAATTATAACCATAAACATCCAGATGTACTTCCTTGGAAACCCGTGTTCAGACGTGTATTGTCTGAGAGTACTGCAAGTTGCTGTATTTCTTTATGCTTTCTAAGATTTGTGTATTTTACATAAATAATTTTATAATTAAGAGAATACTTCACAGAGAAATATGAATATGAAAAGAGGGATTTTAAAGGAAGACTTGGTCTTTCTTATCAGCTGTCAGAACCAGGGAAGAGAACGAGGACTAAAGAATGGGTGTGTGATGTTGGGTTCCCTGCCAGGCACGTTTAGGGGGCGTGGCAATGAGAATCTTAAGAAAGTGCAAGAAGTCGTGGCTGTATCGAGACTGGAAAGATGCAGAGTGGGCCAGGTAGAGTCATTTCTCTTAAGGTGAGGATGAGCACTGTGGGCATGTGTGACCTCACTGCAAGGACCAGTGTGAGAGAAGAGAAAAGAGCTGAGAATAAAACACAAAAGCAATTGCAGTTGAGACGGAAGACATCCCTCAGGAGGCGGGCATGGTGTCATGGAAGCCCAGGGAGAAGGGAAGAAGGACTGGCAAGAATACTGAGAGCTTCAGAGAGGTGCACGAGGGTGAAGTTAGACAAGAAATCACAGGGTCCGGCATGTGTCAGTTCACTGATGACATTCAACCTAGATGGAGTGAGTACAAACAGATTTCCTTCAGTAAATATATCAGTTGATGGAGTTGGAGAGATAAACAAGAATAGTACAAACAGCAATTACGACTGCAAAATGGAATGCAGTCGTAGGCACTATGTGCAAAATAGGCTTTCCACGATCTCAAGAAAGCCTGGCTTAGTACTACGTCCACTAAATAGATGAGCGGAGTAAGGAAGCAGAGCAGGGAGGACTACAAAACCTGGTTAAAAGTAGAGGAGGTGTGCACTGCCAAGGGTAGCCAGCAGGAGAGAAATGTTCTACACAACAATATTGTGTCCTTTTTCACTCTGATTGGCATTCAGTTCCAGGCTTCACCTGGTGTTTTAAGGTCAAAGAGAAGTTTAGTACAGACAAGGCCTGGACATCGCTATTGGCTATGGATTCAGGAGGCAGAGACTGACTATAGAATGGATTTCCACTGACCTAGGGCACATCCATTTTCCAGAGAATCTGAATTCCCTCCATCATTCAATGACCCAGATGTATGCTAAAGTCCCTTTCTGAACCTTTCTAATAATCACAGATTTTGTTTTCCTTATCCTTACGCTTTGACGTGTGATCCTAGCTCATCACCCTGAAGGAACAGTCGGTCTCAGGATCCAACCAATCCAAAGACCATGCCACATCTACCTCTTTATAAGGGGTCTCATCCTCTGGGCCACCACCCACCTGTCCTAATCACCCCCAACCAGACATCAAGCATTTTGAGACAGCCCCTGTGCCCCTGAAATAGCCTAAAACAACTTGCAGGAGGCAAGCCACACTGGGTTTCTTGACCTCCTCTCTTCCTTCTAAGGAAAACACAGTGAAGGCCATGTCCACATTCCTCCTCATCACGTGGGCTCTTGACTGACCTTGATGCTCTCCCTTCAAAGAAGTTTCTTTTCTTCTTTGGGTACCATTATTAACAAAGAATCTTTCCCTTGGCCAGTGACACCTGATTTGATTTCTCCATATGTCAAATTTTCTATTAACACATTTCAATGGAAATCAGCCCCTTTGTTTGTTCATCTCTTTCTTCTATATCCTTTAGACCAGAAACCACTTTAGTAATTTAGAAACAACAAGCTGTTTCGTGGCATTATCACCTGATGTAGTAGGTGCTATTGTCGTCTCTATTTTAAAGATGAGGTAATCCAAGCATGGCAGTTAAGTGCCTTGTTGCTTGGCACACAGCTCAAAAGTGCAGAACTGGGACTCATCTCCCATTTGAACTTCTGAGTTGATGCTTTTACCAAATACCCTTCCTGATCTGGCTAGATCGGGAATGAGAATCAAGAATAAAATACACTGAGTTTTCTTAAATCCTACGTGTGAGGAATGAGATTTTCAGTGCCCTCCCGCACCTGATCTCATCACTGGGCTCTCAGAAAGTTTCTTCTCACTTGAGCCTTTGTCAGGCTAGTGCTGCCTGAGTGCAACTTCTCTGCATCCAACTCCAAGACCACTGCTAAGCACCTGTGCCTAGAGTCCATTTCCCCATACACATCTCTCCCCTTCCTGTCTAGGACAAATATTTCCAACGTACCACCTTCATATGTGTGTATCAGAAGGACTCACCCCAAGCCGTGCAAGCAGCCAGAGAGATCAGGACCACAGCATACGGCCACATCGTGAAAGGACAGTGGGTTTGGGAGCCCACTGGTTCTGCCCCGGAGGTGGAGACCTGCTGTGCGATCCTGTCCACTTAACCTACTTATATTTCCTCAGATGACAGGCTCTCCCGAGTCCAAAGGAGCTCTCTGGGTGTACTTTGGAACCTCCAAGCCACACCTACCTGGTGTTTATCTTCTCTTTTATCTGAACAGTCCATTATTATTATTCAGATCACACATGGCCACAATCTCCTCTGATAACATCTCCTACACAGCTTTCTCCCTTGTAGAATTATACTCTCAATGCACTACACAACGAGGTCGCTGAAAACAAGTAGCAAAAGAAAGGATGTTCTCAGGTATGGCAAAGCTTTGGTATGGGGTCCTAAGAACAAGCAGGAAATTTTTATAGCAGCTCCAGAGACATGTCCAGAACTGCTGAGCTAGAAGATTAAGACTCAATGAAATACTACTCATCTATAATGACAGATAGGGACAGAGAGGTTGGAGGCTCTTTTTATGTAAATGGAGGAAACTTGAGACCATGAAGTGAGTCAGAAGCAGAAGGTGAAATATCAAATGGTTTCTCTAATATGAGAGACCCAGATCACAATTATTGCATAGAACGTAAGGTGGGGAATATGGGAATTGAAGAGAAGGGGCTAAGGAGAGGAAAGTTTGTAAAGAGAGAAGGGAAGGATTTGTAACTTTGCCGTGATATGTATGTGCATAAAATACTCAAGATCAATGATCAATGTAAACTTTATGTATTGTACTTATACATATCAATAAAATGGGGGAAAAGACATATCTGTGAGCTGATCTCTCACAATTGTAGATCCCAGAACTCATAATTGGAAGAGATCTTAAATCTCAGCCAGTTCCTTTTAGGATGCATCAACCAGCTCCAACATTCCTCCACATAGTCCAGCCTTGTATAACACAACCAGGATACAAACTGTCGTTTAGGGCAGGGATTTTTAGGTAGAATGTGATAATGGTATATGATCTTCATCTCTTCAAATCTCTGTCCCTAATCATCCATTCTATTCACTTATCTACTCTTCTGCATTTCCCAAAACATCTGGTCCCTGCCCAGGTGTTGTGGATAAAACGCTACACTCAAGACCTTTTGTCTCAAGGAGCTCACCATGATGGAAAGAAATTAGAGGTGGCAATCATATGAAAGCCCCAAATTATGGGGATGTGGGGTGTTGTGCTTGTGCCCAAGAAGTACTAAGAATTGAACAAAGCCAGGTGAACATACAGTCCATAATTTTAACCACTGTGCTCTGATGCCAACATCTTTGATAAACTGAAGTTGTGATTGTGCTAAGTACACATTTGATTGGCCTGTGTAGACTGGTGTAGCCTCTCTCTTTCGGATGAGTCTTCCAGCTCCACCCTTTCAGGTCCCACTTATTCTTGCTGACCCAACATGGACACTCCAGGAAGCCAGGAAGGATAGAACCTGCTATTCTGTGGAGTCGTATGGAGGGGTTAGGTGATAGAAGCAGGAGCCCTAGTGTTACTGGGAGAGACAGTTGCTGGGTGGCAGTGGGTGTCTGTGACTACTCAAACTTAACCCTCGCCCTCCCTCACACTACGCTTCTTTCTGGGAATGAACTGCCCAGCCAGAAACTACTTGGCTCCCTTCGCCAGCACTTACCAGGAGTTAAATGATTAATTATTATCAATGAAGAAGGAGTTCCATAAGGTAGGTCTGTCCCTCGGGAAGGCCGTAAAGGGGAAGCGGGTCTTTTCCACACTCATTCTCCCTTCTACAGGAAGTTATAGGCAAGGGCACTGAGGCTCTAGGAGATAAAGAATCATAAGCTGCTGGAGCCCAAGTCCCTTCTGCTGAAATCTAATCTATAGCAATGTTTTGGACTTTGTGGGAGCAGTGAATAAATTTGTACTTTGCTTAAGCCATTATGCAGCTCTGTGTAGCCAACTCTGAAGACTGGAGGCAGATAGCAAATAACTTGTAATCAGTTTCATTGGGGTTTTTCAGTGTGGTCTCTGTTCCTCCTCTGAGCACATGTGCACACACTCAGATAAACTTATGCAGAGAATTGAGAAGGAGAATAGTATTGCTGTCAAGGGTTGGCCTTCCTCCTTGAGCGTACATTTCACTGCTTCTCGAGAGCATCTGTCAGAACAGGAAGAGCCCCTGAAGTCTGAACAAGTGGAAATGGTCAAGTTTAACTGCAAGTAGAGTTGTGATCACTGGACTGAAGTCATTTCAATGGATGGAAGGCTACCAGGGGTCCTGGCTGCAATACTAGAGCTCTCTAGCATTTCTCTACACCACAAAAAATAGAAGTATAAGGCTGAAAATGTGGCTCAGTAGTTAGAGTACTTGCCTACCAGGTACAAGGACCTGGGTTTGATTCCCCATTAACACATAAACTGGGCTTGGTGGCATAGGCTTGTAATCCATCCCTTGGGATGCTGAGACAGGAAGAATACCATGAGTTCTTGAGGCCAGCCTGGGTTACATAGTGAGTTCAGGATTAGCCTGGACTATAGAATGAAACTCTGTCTCAAAAAAATTTTTAAAAAACTATGACACCACTCCCATTTTAGGGGCTTGTGGGGGTATCCTGGCTGAGGAAAGGAGGCTGCCCATAAAGGAACTTTCCCTGAGACAGGGCATTTTCTGAACTCCTAGGACAAGACTCTACTCTCTGCTGGGTGTTGTACTGTGGATTGCAGGCCATCATGTTCCTCTATCGGGCAGCAAGGTTCTGCAGTTTGGTAGTCATCAATCAACCAGGAGAACTCCCTCAAATGGCATACTTTACCCTCAGCAGGTCAGGGTGGCATCTTTGTCAGACACCTCAGAAGAATGCCTTCTGGTCCCGCCTCTGCCAGTGTGCTTAGTGAACTTGAATAAGCCCATTTCCTGCTCTGGGCTCCAATCAGCCACATCTCAGTGAGGTGAATCCTTAGTTTCTAAGGGTCTGGTGAACCTAACATGTTAAGGGTGTGTCCCCAGCCTGTCTCATGCAATCACTGTTGATTGTCATGATATGAGATCTCAAAGATCCATCACAGATTAGAGTGTGTGACATGTTCTCGGTTTTCCCCTTATGTCGCTCACTGCTTTTGTTTTCCTTGTGTTGCAACTCAATTAAGCCTCAGATCAGCCTTGGGTGAGGGCTGCACTGTTATTTCCACTTGCAGATGAGAAAATAGATACAATAGAGAACAATAGAGAACATGCGTCTGATCACATACTCAGGAAGATCCATGGAACATCAAGCATATATTTCAAGTACATTGGTTATTTTTTCCAATTTTCATTAGTATGTAATGAGATATACAAGGGTTACAGTGAACTTGAGAAATTTGGGTACACATACGTTCCCTTCCCCTCCGCTTTTCTCACTCTCCCACAATCTCTCTCATCCCTCTCAATTCCAGCATCTCACCCATTTGATTCTATTATTAATTTATACTTTAGGTTTCTCGTATTAGACAAACTATGAGATATTTAACCTTTTGACTTGGATTCAGTCCACTAAGGACGAAGGTCTCAAGTTGTATCCAAGTGTATTGCAAGCCACATTTCAGATTGCAGTGGAACCAGAAGACACGCACTCCTGTCCCTAGAACATAGGTGAGGAAACCGAGACTCCTAGGTGCCAGGAGGACAGAGCTCATCAAGTGGCAGATGCAGAGTTAGCAGAGATGATGTTTAAGTTTCTCTCTTAGAGAATTTTTTCTAGTGCACTAAAAGCAAAGGGCATGCTATTCATAAAAATAGAAATTCAAATTTCCAAGAACGAAAGTGTTCAATTTCACTATTATTTAGGTAAATGCATAATAAAGACCAAATTGTATGTATCATTGCTATGATGATTCTTTTCCTAAGTTCCACCATTGTCAATGGGCTGCTGAGTGGAGGCTTTCGTACTGATGGGAAGAACAAGCACCATTGGAGTATTGCAGAAGGCAATTTTTAAAATGGTGTGTACCCCTTGAATCAGAAATACCCTTTCTTAGAAATTGTCTTGAAACGCTTGTGAATGTACATAATGATGTAGACGCAACATGTTCATCACACTGTTATTCATAATGGCAAGAACATCATCAACAACTTCATGATCCAATTAAATGATGGATAAAGAAATTACAGGTCAGTTCCAAGTTTAATGCAGGTATTAAATGTCTGACTGTGATATTTAATTACATTGAACCATGTTGGTAATATATTTATAATGAGAAGGCAGTGATTCAAACCCTAAGTGTGGTCCATTTTCAAAGGTGAAAGAAATCAAAGGCTGAAAGACATGATCTGAAATTTCACAGAAGCTCTCTCACGGTGGTGGAATTGTACATGATTTTTGTTTTCCAATATTTGTTTTGGGGGTATTTCCTAACTTTTTGGTCTATATATGAATTACTTTGCCATTAAGAAATTACAGTGAATATTATTTTGAGAGGGAAAGAAAAAGAAAGGAAGAAGGCCAGTTTCTGTTGACACTAGAAAGCTAGCTGAATTTAAACAAGCATCAGTGGTTAGAACTAAATCATTCTTTTCGATAGTATTACTTTATACTTAACAATTTGTGCATCTGTTAACCAGCATCGCAGAGTGCTAGAGCCGAAGCTGTAATCAGAGACTGTCTTAAGTTTTTCCAGCATGTTAACCTCTTTCATTGTCCACAGGAGGGGGTCTGGCTCTTTTAGCAGCTCAAGACAAAGGCTTTTAGTTTCATGTGCATAAAAGCCAATCCAGAATCTACAATAACCCACCATTCTTAGAAATTTTTAGAGTTTTCTTTCTGTCTTTGGCCTGGTATAACTAATAATTCCCTCAATCCTTTTTGGATTAATCCTTTGTTTCCCCTCACTAATAAGATGACCTAGATATTTAACTTTCTTTCTAGTGAATTAGATAGTCTATGTTTTCTGACATAAAAATTCTAATAGATTTATATCTCAATGGTATTATAACAGCCATTTGCCATTTGTTGGCAGAGATAATTTCCTATATTTATACATTCATGCACTCCTGTGACAAATAGCTACCTAGAGCTCACTGTGAGGCAAACCCCACAAGTGTTCAGTGAGCAGAAAGTCGGTTTGGAGGTTAACCCCACGAGGTTCGTAGTTGTGGTTCCTGAGGCTCAGTGTTAAGAAATAAATCTCATCCAAGTTCATGCATGATATAAAAGGAAGAGTTGGGGAGTTCAAGAAACCCGTGTGATCACCCAGCGCCTCCTCTTGAGCACTGTACTCTGGTGTCAAATGTTATTTACAATCCAACACAAGCACACACTTGATTGGCTGGTGTGGCCTTCCTTCTCTGACATATCCGTCCCCTACCTCTACCCTTTCAAGTGCCTGCTCCTTTCAGGTGGGCCCTCCAGGCTGCTTCTGGAAGGACAGACAACAGTCGGTTAGAGACAGAAGCCCTGGGATTCTTGGGAGACACAGTGACAGAGGCAGTACTTGAACACTCAAGCTTCAGGCTCTCACTCCCAAACCTCCCAAACCTCTTGCTGAGAATGCACTCGCTAGCCAGGACAGCATTGCATGGTGCCCCTGGCATGTAACCACATCATGAGATGATTTACTGCCAGTGGAGTGGGAGCAACCTTAGGTCCAATTATCTTCAGGACAGTGCAGCAAGACTGCAGCTGTGTCTTTTCCACATGTGCTGTCTCTCTCCTTTACAATCTGGAAGCAAAGGCTCTGAGAACTTAAGCAGTGTGGAAGTTACAAGAGTCAGGATTCTGTGTCTCTGATATGTACTTGGACAGATATTTCTCTCTAATCTCTAGCAATGTTTTGGACTTCAAGTGAGCAAGGAATAAATATCAGCTATGGTTGAGTCATTGCACACCTTCGTGTTCAACAGATCCTAACAAATGCAGGTAGACTACAATTAATTTGTAACCAGTGACATGGGGTTTTGTCATTTTGGTCTTTATTAGTCCTCTGAGAACATGCTCATAGACTCACATAAACCCATTCTACAGAGTTCAGAACCAAAGTGGCATTGCTGTCATTGATTGGCTTTTTTCTTTAGACTGTACCCTTCAGTCCTTCCAGTGACTTCCAACTGCCAGGGTCAGTGAATAATTAACCAGAAGTAAATCAAAGCTATTCTGCACATGCCACACTGGAATTCCCACATTCAAGTAGTTCTCTATCAAGGACAGACTGGAATTGGTATATAAACACCTCGGCTACTTTGCGTGTCTGACAAGTTAACGTTGAGACACATGTACTTTTCCAACAGTTTTCTTCTGGTATTGAGCTTTCTCTTTTCTATCTTACATTCTTACTTTCCACACTGTCTCCGGTTTCTCTCAAAATAAACAACTGACCTTGAATTTTTGTCTCAGGTCTACTTCTGGGACGCCAGAGTACAGCAGAGGATATTTACCTTCTTAGTTAAGTTATTCAGAAACTCTTCAGTGAATACGCTTAGTCTCCCTAGAATTTATATGTTGAATTTCTAAACCCAAGGACTTCAGAATGTGACTGTATTTGTAGAGAGGGCCTTTAATGAGGTGATTGCCTTAAAATTAATCCACTAGTCTAGATACTGCATAACTAAATATAATTGGGAAACTCGGAATGAGAAAGGTGACTGTACCTAGAGAAATCTAGGTCTTGTTGAAAAAGAGGACTCTCTGTCAGAAACCAAATTCCTGGTTTCTGAACCACACAGTCGTCACATGTTGTTATGGCAGTGGAAGCCAAATAACACACAAACTGAACCAGGTGCTTTTCTCAGAGTAGAGGGAACTGTGTTCCAGACATGAGTGAGCACAGTTGTGGGTCACAATAGTTCAATACCAAAGCTAATATTAAAACTGAGCATTCTATAGACCCAAATGGGTAGAACAATGGGAGTTAGGAGGGTGTGGAGAAGGAGTGGGAGAGCCAAGAAAGGGGAGGGAAAGGAATTGTGACGTCAGTATGATGTATATGTGTATAAAATATCATGTTCAATGTGACCATTGTGTATTGCATATATATATATATATATATATATATATATATATATATATATATATATATATATATAATGTGAAGAAAAAAAGAAATGAAATTGTTTGATTTCTACCATAGGGTAGCTCAGAGGTCCATCTCACTCTTGTGAGATTCATTGGCCCAGGCTGAGGAGAGGAGGGGAAATGGTTAAGAAAGGCCAGAAGAGGCTTGGAGAAATGGTGCTGCAGTTAAAGTTCTTTCCTTACAAGTGCAAGGCCCTGAGTTTAATTCCCCAGCACCACCTAAAGTTGGGTGTGGTGGTGCATGCCTGTAATTCAAGGGCTCTGGAGGCTGAGGTAGGCTGATGGTTCTGAATCTAAGGTCAGCCTGGGCTACACAGTGGGTTTAGGATCAGTCCAAGCTATAGAATGAGACCCTGACTCAAAAAGGAAAAAAAATAATAAGCCAGGGGAGGACATAGGTATCTGGGATACATGATCTGTTTCCCATGGTCAAATGAGAAGGCTGTCCTTGTCCAGGCTGCATGTGTATTGACATAAGAAATGATTGGGGAGCTAGTAACGATAAAGCACATGAAAATCTTCAATCACTTTTTTTTACCAAGACCATAAATTTTGGTGAAAATGAAGATTCTGGAGACCCACATTCATAAAAGAATGCTGTTCTTTAGCACTCACGCTGGCCACTGTGGTAGGCCGTGTGGCTCTGACAGAGGGTGGGCACATTGTGACAATATTACCATTTTTTTCCCAGAAATGATTCATTCTTTCAGAGAGTGACTTGGACTGAGATTTGTCACTCACTCTTATCCAAAAAGAAAATATAGAATACTAAAGCACCACTGCTACCTTGTGTTTATTCAAGGGGGACAATCTGAGTGATCTGCTAGGGGGACAGAGATTGTTTTCAATGACTCAGCATACTACACACATGCGTGGACACAAGTACACATACACACACGTGCATATACAGAAATCACAAGCACAAGTACACAAATGTGCGCACACACACATGCATTCACACACATAGAAGTACACACATATATACAAGCACGCGCACGCACGCTCACACACACACACACACACACACACAACCATTCTGACTTTTGTCCTAGCTAGCCGCTCTTTGAAATCTGTGGAGCAACTCTGGCTCTCGGTCTACAGTGATTACACAGCATTTTCTTAGCAAAACAGAAAAGATAGCAATGTATTATTCTCCAAATCAACTATTCAATCACGTGTAACTTGTGGCTGCCAGGGCAGCCGCTCCTCACCAGCTCCTGGCTACACCTGTGTTGGAGCCCGCCCTGACTCACGATGACTCCGCAAAAGTGATGGCAGAGCCGACATCTCCCAAGCCTCACACCAGGTCTCATGGCTCATTGATGAGTCTAAAGTCCCTGTGTCACACTGGATGAGACCTCTCTGTCAGTGGCAGTTGACCGTGAGTATTGTTTTTCCCTTGGGAAACTCCCTGAAGTTTCATATGTGCACCTATTTGATTTGCAAGGCAAAATTATAGCTGCTAGACTTAAATCCTAAGAAGATGGGCAAGACTTTTGAGAGGAGGTGTCTCTGCAGTCTTCAACTTAATCCCACAAAATTTACCCACACCATTAATTTACTCGATAGATACGCCAAGTGTACATACTACAAAAGCCATTAGGTGGGAGCAAGCCAGCACCACTGGGTTCTTCCCTCAGGTTTGTCTATTAGTGACGAGATTTACCACGTGTAGACAAATCCCCTGGGTGGCATTTGGGATCCATTGTGCAAGGAGGGGACAAGAGGAGGGGTCAGTCGCAGAATAGCCAAAGTAATCCTGAGGAACAAAACAAAAGCAGATGGCATTGCAATTCCAGACGTCAACTCATATTACGAAGCAACAGCGATAAAAACTACACAGTACTGGCACAAAAACAGGTTCATCAATAGTACAGAACTGAGAATCCAGAGACAGCCTCAAGGAGTCTCAGCTACCAAAAACACATGGGGGTGGGGGTGGGGGTGGGGGAAAGCCTCTTCAATAAATGGTGCTAGAAGAATTGGTTATCCACCTAAAGAAGAACGTACTAGGACACATGCCTATCGCCATGGGCCCAAATCAAACAAAATGGATTAAAAACCTAGATATTAAAACGGAAACACTGAACTTTCTGTTCAAATTCTAGTCTCTCCTCACCCGCAGTCCAGGAAAGTGGAAAAGAAACTTGCTTTCCTTCCTTGTGTTGTAGTGCTGCCCTCTGGTGGACACCGAGAAATTCACAGGTGAAAACAGAAGTTTGGTTTGATTTAATGAATACATTCCAAGCTTGTTCAGGACGAGGAGGGGTCCACAACAAAATACTCATGTAAAATATCTTACATCCTCTCTGATCACAATGGAATCAATCCAGAAACAAACAGAAAGAAAAACATATAGAGATAAAACAACCCATTTTATAGGGAACAGTAGGAGGTCTGGAGAAATTCAAATATTCCTTGAATTAAATTTTAAAAAGGAGGGAAAACAACATAACAAAACTTGTGGGAAATAGTAGTGCAGCACTAAGATGGGAATTTACAGCAGTGAGGGCCTACCTGTGCACAAACGAAGACGTCAAATAATCAAATGATACGTCCTAAGATCTAGGGGAAATGGAACAAGATGAACTAAAAATCAGTAGAAAGAAACAAAGATGTGAGCACAAATTTTAAAAAAGGAGACTAAAAGAACAGGTCAAGTCATCAATAAAATAAATAATTGGCTCTCTGAAAATATAGAGAAAGTGGAAGAGTCTTTGGATAGCATAGCTAAAAGAAAGAAAGAAAAGAGACCTAATTAAATAAATTTACAGGTTAAGAAAAAGAGAAATTCCAACTGAATGAGATCCCCCTTCCCAAAACTCTGACTCCTAACACGATAGACTATTTTTAAAAGGTATATGCCCGTAATTTGAAAAATATAAAAGAACTGGACAATCCATCTGGAGAAATATGACCTACAAAATTGAATCAAGAGTATCTGAAAAATGAAAGAGATCAATAGCAAGTCATGAGATTCTATCATTAATAAAGGATTGGCTCACTGCTTACTTTGACCAAACATTTAAAATAAAATTATCATCATTATTCCTCAAGCTGTACCACAAAGTTGAAAAGAGCAAATCTTTCCAAGCAAATTCTGTGGTACCACACTAACAGAACCTTAAACACATAGCCAAAGCACTGGAGGAATAATAGTATAGTGGTTAGAGCACTTGCCTGGCAAGAGCAAGGTCTTGAGTTCGATTCCCCAGGACCCTATAGGCCAAGCATGGTAGCACACACCTGTATTCTCAGAACTTAGGAGACTGAGGCAAGAGGAAAGAGGATTGCTGCAAGTTCGAGAACCAGCCTGAATTACAAAGTAAGACTCTGTATCAAAAAAATTACAACCGAAAGGAAATATATAGATCAAAATCTCTAGTGAACAATGAATGATGCAAAATTCTTCAAAAAATACATGCAGATCACATTCAGTTGCACATCATGTGAAAATCAACAAGTGTAATGCAAGGGATAAGTAGAATCAAGAAAAAAACTCATAGGATTCTTTCACTAAATGTAAAGAAGGCTTCCAATAAGATTCAACATTGTTTATGCTAGAAGTCCTAAATAAATTAGATATAGAAGAGCCATATCTCAGCAACAAAAAGTCTACATGCAACAAACTTGTAGCTAACACTATAGATAGTGGAGGTGAAAATGAAAATTTTTCTTCTAAAATCGGAAATATGACAGCTGCTACTCACTGCTTATAGGCAATGTACTACTAGAAATTTCAGCCAGAGAAACAATGCAAAAATAAACAAAAGGTTTATAACTAAGAAAAAAAGTCCACTTGCCCCTGTTCGAAGATGATCCAATCTGCCCATACAGTGTGCTGAGTCTCCACTAGAAGAACTTAAAACTGACAGACCAATACAAAAAAGTGACAGTACTCTTCAATACACTGACAATGAATTCACTGAGAAAGAAATTAGAGAAGTAATCAGATTCAAAACAGCCATGCAAAATAAGGTAACTATGAATAAATGTCACTAAGGATGTGAAAAACTTCTAGAATAAAAATTGCAAAAAAAAAAAAAAAAACTCAAGGAAGAAAGAGCAGAACAACCTAAAAGGCAAAGGACCTCCCAGACATAGGGTGGGATAACTAGTACTGTTAAAACGCCCACAGTTTTCAAAGCAATTCAAAAAATAAATCCAATCTACATCAAAATACTAATGACGCTCTCATAGAACCAGACATAACAGATTTAAAATTCATATGGAAGCAGATAAAATCCAAAACACCCAAAGCAACCTTGAGCACAAAATGGCAAAGCTGGACGTAGTGCAACACCTGACATCAAGGCACCCTCCAGAAGTACGGTAGCGAAAAAAACTGGAGTGGGCCTGAAATACACCTGACCTGATGGAATAGAGCAGGAGATGCTGATATACATCTACGCATTTTCAGCCAACTGAGTGTGCTTGGAAAGTTTGCCAAAAAAAAACCCCACTTTGGATAAAGGCTGGCCTTTTAAACAAATGGTGCTGTGAAATCATGGTGTTCACGTGTCAAAGTTTCCAACTTGACTTTTTACCCTGAACAAAAGTCAATTTTAAATTGATTGAAGACGTTAGTGTTTCACCTAGACTCTGAAACCACTAAAGTGTCAGGGCAAATACTTACGGTTCTAGACATAAGTAGTGATTTTCTGAACAAAATTCCAAAGGCACACCCCCTCCAAAAAAGAATTGACCAGAAGAATTACATGAAGCTAACAAACTACCCCTCAGGCAACAAATCAACCAAAAGAGTGAAGAGACCACTCCCACAACGGGAGAACATCTTTGACGGCTACTCATCTGACACAACATTAATAGCCCAAATATATAAGGAACTCAAAAAATCTTAATAAAACACTCATCTAATTTTAAAATGTTCTGAATAGACACTCCTCAGGAGTAAAAATCATAGTGGACAGTAAATACGCGAAAAAATATGCTTCATATCATTAGCCATAGTGCAAGTCAAACCTGTGAGATTCCATCACACACACTTAGAATGACTACTATAAAAAAGTAACAGATGCTGGTGAGAGAGTGGGGGAAAAACCTTATAAACTGTTGAATGTGGAAATCAGTACAGTTATTTTGAAAAAAAGTTTAAAGTTTAAAAAAACTAAATAAAAAACTCAAAAAACTAAGTCGAAAATTACCATTTGGTCAAGGAATCCTCCTCCTATGTATATATTCAAAGGAAACAAAACCAGCCTACCAAAGAAATACCTGCATTTGATGGCTCTTGCAGCACTATTGCAATCGCTAAGTAAGAAAGTAAGGTGAGGAATCTGCCTCAGTGCTCATGAACAAATGTAGGGACAAAGAAAATGCAGCAGATACATGCAATGCAGCATTATTCAGCCATAAGGAAAGATAAAGTTCTTCAGGAAGATCAAAGGAAACAAAGGTCACTGTGTTAGGCAAAATAAGCCAGGCACAGAAAGACAAATATCATGTATCTTCTTCATAAGTGGAAACTGAGAAACGGGAGTGACCTGAAAGTAGAAGAGGGACTCTTGGGGACCAGGACAGAGGCGGAGGGGAGGAGGCCTTAGCAGCAGCTGGGATGGGCGTGATGAGCTCTCCAGACGCTCATCTATGAAATCTCAGTGAATTCTATTCATCGGCACAATAAACGTGTGTTAACAATTTCAACAAAAAGATAGAAATCTTCATTTTACAGTTAGTGATCAGATATTTCATGTCTTTACAATGATAGAAAATCAGGGGGTGGCTATGACAATTGACGTGAGCTCCGGTTGCGATGCGGGTGAAGTGATGTGGCTCTTTAAGAAAGTAAGTGTTCAGGGCATAAAAAGAGAAATTTAAAGGAACCTGGCCATTGAGTCAGTTTGTTTTCTGCAATTCCAGATGTCATGAATTGTATTTTTAAAAAATGAGTCATCCCCAAAGTTACTGATCAAACTGCACCCATTACATGTCCAGGATACTAAAGCATTTTTTTTTAAACTTGGAAAATATATATGCTACACTTTAAGACAGAGGCTAGTGATTACAGGTGCATCAGGACACCTACATAGTGAGAAAAGGGATGATCAGGCCTCGTCAGAGAGGATCCCTCTTGGGTATCTGTGTGTTATATAATACTGCAGGTGCCACAGTCCTCGCCCTTCCCTCCTCCCCAGGGTCAAGTGTGTGTGGACACTCTGGAGTCTGGTAGGCACAGCAGGCCCCAGGTACAGGATAACCATCTGGACATAACAAGAAAAGGGCACTCATTATTGGGGCTCTTTCTGGGTATGAAGAGAGACCACGGTGAGTTCTATGAGGGTTGCATCAGCCACTGGCACCAAGAGAGGAAATACCCAGAGTTTCCTTTCACCTTCTTTAGTCAAGGAACAGAAGGAAACACTAAAGGAGTGAGGTCTAAAAGCTACTAGAAAATATAAAGCGCATAGCTTGATGATGTTTTTCAAAATCTAACCTAACCATCTCTCTGCAGCCATGGGCTTAAATCATTTTCATTTAATGGATCCATTAACACAAAAGAATTAAACCTGGTCATCTTAGCAGTATTCTTCTGCCTTTTCACTCAAGTGTTTCTTGTTCATTTTAATCCATTTATCTGCTTGCTTTGAAATTAAAATTTATAACTCATTCTATTTTTAACCGTTATTTGGTTACTATGCTGACCTCTTAAAAATAAACTTCAGTGGTTCTCCTGAGTATAGACCATCCATCTTTTAATGGTCACATTGTACCTTCAAGCAGTTTATCAATCACATGAATGTTTAAAGAACTTGAAACTGTTCAAAATAAATTAGTATTTCTCATCTTTTGTGCCATTTGTCACATCATTTCCTACCCCGAGTACCTGCCCTTCACGAAGGGTCTTTCTCCACACATGCACTCTGCACAAGTAATAGGTTTCCGGTACTTGGCACCTGCTATCAGTGGCAGGTAGGTTGGTAGATAGTGAGGAAGAGTGGTTTCGCTATTTCTGGTCTAGCTCAAAAAAAGGATGCCCTCTGTTCCACAGTGTGGGAGACAAGACTTTTTCAATAATCCTGTCCTTCCACCCCAGCAGTAGAAGATCTAATAGTCTTCCTTCTAATAGTCTTCCTGTCCCACATTAGCAAGTGTTCAATTTTACAATTTTTCCTTCTTTTCTACCCTCAATAGATACTCACCAGTCCTGAGCTCTCATTCCCCGATGGTTATAGAACATTGTTCCTTAGTCTAAAATGCTCTCTGAAGAACTTTGTGCCTGCAGCTTGAAGTCAGGCTTTCTCCACTCCCACTGTTGGCCATATAATTCCCATGAACAGCTGAGCGATGTCCCTAGAAGAGGCTGTGCTCACCCCTGGATCTGTACTTCCCATGTATTTCACCTTCTCATGTATGACCTTTAACACTTCAGTAAACATTTTAGGAAATCCTCCTCTGCATGTGATAATATTTTCCACCTGCAAGTGGAAAGTGAGCCAGTGCTCTGTCCCACCACTCCTCCAATGGGCTGGTGTTTCTTGGGATTACAGGGTAAGAATTCACCAAGCCACTCATGAGTGGCCTCTCTTAACCCTTCTTTACCAGAGGTGCACGAGTTCATCCTCAGGCAAAGACACAGACTCAGATTTGATCTCCTAACTTACATTTATTCTTGAAATTGAGATCACAAGTAAAATGATCCCCATCCCTGGCTTATGCCCAACCCACCCCCCACAATTTTCCCTCTTCCATAAAGCTGCCAAATTGGTCCACAAACACCTCCTGCAAAATACACCTGTCTTAGCTGCTCCTCTTGGCCTCCGGTTCAAAGTTCAGTGTGGTCTCTTTGGGGTGGTGTCTTCGATGCCTCCTTGGCTAGGTTATTCCAGAAATCTACTTTCTCACCTTTCAGCCCCTTGACTGCCTGGGTGTGAGCACCAATCTGCAGGTACCCTTCCTTCTTGTCATACTCTGGCCAATGGGGCAGCCCCTCTCCATTGGGACTCCTGGGAATAGAAGCAAAGAGAAATTCCTCAAAGCTGTTGTGCCACTCTCATGACTTTCTGAAATGTCAAAGAATCTCCTGGCTTGTCTCTGCAAAGACACTCATGCACTGCAGAGATGGGGGGGGTGCTCTGTCTCCCAGGGCAGCGTGTGCGATTGTGCAGAGCACTCACGCCAGGGGGCCACGGTCAGTGTCAGAGGCTTGATCATTCAGGGCCACCTCCCTCACTAGGCACACAACTAGCCACCACCCTGGCTTCATTCTTGCCACTGGTCTTACCCATTGCGAGCAAAGTTGGCCCAGAATTTCATCATCATCTTGCTGAGGTTTATCTCTTCCTCTGAGGCGCCATCTGTGAAGAAGAAAGAAATGCTTCCGTCTGCAAGTGTGGTTCATAGGCCCGCAGCAGCGGCATGGCTTGGGAGTTTGGCGGAAAGGCCCGCATTTCCCAACAAATGACTCACAATCTGCATGTTAAAATGTTGGTTAAATAAGGCATGTTTTTCCTTTGAGAGTGACTGACCTAGGACCATCAATGAACATGCAGTCCGCCTGGGAGCTGGCTACCTCTGTCTTCTGTGTCTGCTTCCTCACCCTCCTCCTTCTACACTGTAGCGCTATTTCTCAAAGCATCTTTTGCTTCTGGCTGATCTGGACTCTTCTCATCTCCTGCACATGTCCACATTTTCACAGCGTCTCACATACCACAACTGCAAAGATTCTAAGGAGTCACCCAGCTGGGAGGTGTCCAGAGGTACAGGTATGTTATGAGCTGCCATGAGGTGGGTAAAAGTTACATGAAACTAATGGCAGTAAAGGTACTGAAGACTGTTTTAAAAGTTTTAGGTAAACACCATTAATATTATTATTATTAATATTAAATATCACTAATATTTAATTATTAATATTAATTAATATTAATTATTAGTATTGTTAATAATTAATATTATAATAATTATGATATTATAATATCAACAATAATATCATTGATAGTTAATATTATTAATGTTGATATTAATTAATATTATTAATACTATCAATAAACAACATTATATAGATTATATGTTTTATATGTCTAATAAAAGATAGGCACATGGACAAATACACATGAAACTCCATGCAAACTTAGTACCAATTAGGGCATACCCTTCATTCACATTCTAACAGTTTCTTTTGAGTGGGCAATCAGTGGCAGCATTGCCCTCCAGCAGGGCTCTACAGGTGACCTGTCACCTGTATTGATGTCACAGACCAGGAATCTGAGACACTGATGGCTGAAGGCACAATTGCACTATATTCTTCATGCACGTTAGGGCTGGAAAAATGTTGACTTCTGTCTGATAGAATTCAGTCCACTTATAGTGAATCAGCAAAGCGAAATCGGGAGGAAAGGACAAGTCTGGAACCGAATTCGAAGTTCAGAGCCAGCAAACAGACATCACCTTTTAGAAATGGAGCACCGAGCACTGAGAAGATCTCATCCCCATGGTCTCCAATCACCGTCTTAGGCCTCATGGTTGATGAGAAGCTTGGGCGATACTGGAACTCATACATGTAGGTGCGGCCCCCAACATCTGACAATACATGGATCATGCACAATTCACATTACTGGATACACACTGGGCAAATGTCAGCGTCGTCAGCTGTACAAGAGACCCTGGCTATAAGAACAAAAGAGAGAGTTTTCGGAGAGTCGCTTAGCTAACTTGGGGCTGCCCATCTGGTTAAAGCAGGACTGGAATTCAGCCAGACGTTTACTGAATAGCAGAATGAGTATAATACCCAGTAAACACACTGGAGGTGTTTCACTGATAACACATGATGCCTATCATTTCAAGGTTATCTTCAACTTATCTTCATGTTACTTTTGAGTAAGTCCAGTGGCTTTCTCATTTTCTGAAAAGAGTGAAGGAAATCCAGGTGACTAGTTTGGAAATCAGTGTTCTTGAATATGAATATACGCAGAGATGGAACATTCTATGGTCTCTGGTGTTTCAGAAAACCACAAAACTCAGGATTTTCTGTTTTATCATTCTTGACACTTTCTGAAACAGTTCTGGGAATTTTCTTTGGAAGAATATCTTTAATTGCACCCTGTGGTTGTCTTGATGTCCTGAATCAATTTAGCATGTTTACCTTTCATGCTCATTTTGACTTTGGGGAACAGCTAGGTGTTTTGTAGTGCCAGACCTGGTGAATAAGTGAGTGAGGGCACACCAGAACGTTCTCACCAGCCTTCCCTGCTTTTGGAGGACACTCAGCAGCAACGTTCAGTGGGTTTCTTGTCACATCTCAGGAAGACGTGCAGGGGGACTGTCAGAACTGCTTCTGACAGTGGTTGGGATGGGAAGGTAGGTGTGTTCAAAGCAAGTGAGCGTACTCTGAGGCATATTAATGACAATATGTTTTTTACTGTAATACATTAAAAACCTAAATATGCACTGTATATTTGATCACCTTTTTATGTGGAATATGAAATGATTGAAGTCATAAAAACAGATAATCTGAGGTGTGTCATCTGTCATCTTATGTCACGTTATGTGTAACCTGTCAGCCTCCTGAGATATGCTCATCCAGCTGTGCATGGGGCGCATGCTCCGCACTGCATCGTTGGCTGTCCAGTTTCTTTCCTGTATCATGTCCTCATCACCCTACTGGGGTTCTCTGGAATTACATTCTACATGACCACATTAACTATTTGCATTTGGATCCTTTCCTTAGCATCTGAACCGTGCCCCTCCTCACGCATACAGGATGGCACTACGGCCTGACCCTCAGCAGTTTCCACATCAGTCTATGCTGGCAGGTGGGAGGTTCTGAGACCACAACTCCTCCCCCAGTCTCTGAAACTCACCTCTGTGGCTACGAGCCACATTCACAGCTGGAATACCGAACACTACATCTGCAATCAAGTCCAGGAACAGATCTTTCTTTTTGGCAAGGTCTTGTGTTCCTCCTAAGTACTTCTGAACAGCCACAGGAATCAGGTCTTCAGGGATGTTCTGAAATGCATCAAAAATGATCACCCTTCCTAGTGAGTCATGTTGTTTCCCCAGGAAAGGAAGAGCCTGTGTTCATCCTGAATTTCTTGAGCATTATGAAAATTTCTCCTGAGTGGTTAAAGTGCAGAAAAAGGGGGTAAATTCCTAGGCTCCTGTTTTTCTTTTCTTCTACTACAGAATGGGTCTGAATTAGTCTGTGAATTGGCTCAAGCTCCCTGGATTTACTGATTCACAACCAATTGTCATGATACCGTAGGCACTTACAACCATGGAGTAGGACTTCCACAAGAGTGATGTGGCCATCTGATCATCCAGCTTGTCTTCGGAGATTGGATAGCCCATCATCTGTTTTAACAAAAATGATTAAACATTTTTGAATCATTAAGACTAAGTGAGAAGAACCAAGCAGGCCAACCAAACAAACCAACGCAGACTGGAAATTCTTTGGCCTGAGTCTTTCATGAAAATAATAACGATGAAAAAATCAAACAAGTGGATTTACAAGTAGAAAATCAAAGAAAAAAAAGACAATACCTTCAATACGCAGTACTTATTAAGAGAGGACACAATATTCATAAAGACATCAAGGAAACATTTGGGCCAGGATGGATTTAAAGCACAAGATTCAGGAATAGAGGGCACTGACCATACCCCGCAAACTCACATGTCTCAGGAAAACGAAATCAACCTTTATGGCTTTGTTGCTTTGCTAACTTCTGAGATCCTTCTGAATTAAGCATTGCAGAACTCTCAGCATGCCATACCCCTGCCCAAGCTTTTCTATTCAAAGACTTGACTCAACTCCTACTTGGCTTCTACAAGCTTGAAGCCATGTTATAGGATGAACCCAGGCCCCTAACATGCCAAACTGAGACCACTCATTGCTACCAGGAGAAAACTTGGTGGTGGACACACAGGCCCTGAGTCTGCTCTTAGAGCAATTATCAATCTTTTCTCTGCCTTGGAGATGTAAATCTCTCACCCATAAATCGTTTCCTGAAAGATCTGATTGAAATTTTTTGAAGATTATTTCAACACTTCTTTTTAATATAAACATTTGAGGACATAACTCTTATCTTCCCTGCCAATCCCTATGGAATAATTAAGGCAAACCTTCAGCAGGGTCTCCCTTCAACTAATTCCTTACTTTTTGGCATGGAGAGATGACTGTTTATCCCACAGGTAAGTGTAGATGACCATGGTCTGACCACATGAACTCATCATTGCATTCAAAATGCCTTCTTGAGTTTATCTAGCCTACAAATGACTTTAACCCCTGGTGTCAAGAATTTGCATTCAAGTCATGTTTGGTTGTTTTTCTACACCATCTTGTTACTCAATGAAACCTGTCCCGGTGCTTTAACTAACGCGTAGCTTTATCCTTGGCTGAGGAAAAGTTTCTTCTCATTTAGAGGCCAACCTTAATTCAATGACAAGTTACTCCCTCTGAATCTTTCCAATGAGGGTCTTAATATTCCAACCCCAGTGAGACCAGACTCTTCTTGGCCTGTGTCTCCTGGACTCTTAGTTCCTGACCTTTTCTACACCTCTAGGCTTTTTCCACTTGCATAATTACTATCTCTGCAAACCTCCTATTTTGGACACTTCAGTATCTCTTAAAGGGGAGGTAGAATGTTTAGGGAAAGAGATTTCAGAGACATAGCATCCTTGGTAGAGCTGAGCCATCAAAGGAAACAGCCACCCTAGACTCAGAGAAGGTCTTGGAGAAGAAGAATGAATGGGACTAGAGTTTGAGGGCAGGTAGGAGGTAGGGGTGCAACTATCTGAAAGACTCATACATTCTCACCATTGGAATGAGCCAACCAAACTCTTGTTTGTTGATTCCCACGATGTAGGGGACTGTGTTGAATTTCTTCTCAGCCAGAATCTCTTTAGGTGTCTTTGAGAGCACCACTCCGTCAACTACAGTGGGAGGGAAAGGATATTTCTGGGAGAAAGAGAAGGAAAATAGCTTATCACTGTGTTCCAGGTAACTCTCGTGCCTCCCTCTGTCTGAGAATGGGTCAACAGATAGAATACTATGGCTGGTAGTACTAACCACAGAAAATTCAAGGCCTAACAATGGGCTAAAGTAGAACTAGCTATTGTAAGGTAACAGCGGCAGGGCAGGGAGAAAAGGGAGTCTAACTCATATTAATATATGTATTGCATGCAATATATATTTGTTAGTATGTATATACATATATATATACACATATTTTCATCATTCATCATAATTATGTGTGCAGTTTCAGTGCACACTCCCTGTATCATAGCATTTTCCTCACCCTTGTTGTATGTACAGCTTACAGTTTATGTTCATTTTGACACAAGTTCCTATCTATGATTTTTTACATGTAGGACTTACTTAAAATAACACATCAGCCAGAAAGGGCTTAACATCTTCCCACCCCTGGGAAGCACAGCTGGAAGCTTTCTTGGCTTCTGTTTCACAACATTACTGACCAATATGCTTCTTAAAAATTTACCATCTTATGAATACACAAATTGAGCTGTTTTATCACCTCTTTACCATTGCAACACACACTGTTGATGTTAGATTTTCAAGTGATAATCTGGCCTTACCAGAGTGGCCTTAACTTACCAACAAGCAAATCTTCACTTCTCTTTTGAATGTACTGAATAGGGATCTCATTAACATTGAGCTTATGGCAAAGGGCACCATGACTTAATCTTGAAAAAAAACTTATCTGCATATGTTTTCCGAATAGGGCACATCATAGCTTTCTGTGCTTGGAAACTCTAAGCAGTACTCCTTCACTATGTCTGGGAGACATTTTAAATAGAGAAGCCACTCCAAAAAAAGGCCAAAATTTGGCAAGAGACAGCCAGGGAGCCACTGTCAGAGGCCCGCCTGCACCTGCAGAACAGAGCCTTCATGCACAGCCAGAGACAGCTGGGTAGCCCTGACAGAGTCCAGAGGCTCATGGGACTGGAACTTCATGCACCCCATCCCTCGTGCATGCCAGAGACAGACATGTAGCTGCTCAGAAGCCTGCCTACACCTGGGAGCTGGTGGGACTGGGCCTTCTCAAGTCCCATGACCTCTGTTCATCAGAGACAGCCAGGCGGCATATAAAATAGAAAGAGTCTAATCTTAAAATTTCTGGAAAAGAAACAGACCCCATCAACAATACCAGAGCCTCAACTCACTATAACAGAATGATGAGGAAAGGTGGTGATATATCTCCTACAGAAAGACCTGACACCCAAGAAAATGATATCAGAGATTTTGAAATAGGAGAACCCAAATACAAAAAATGCAAAGAAGGAAATAATTTGGGAGCTCAAAAATACTTAGAATTGAAACAGAAAATGCGAGAGACACATAGGGATATAGCTATGCTACCAGAAACATTGTCAAGAAATTAGAGGACAACAAAGAAAATATAAACCAGAAGATAATGTAGTCATTACAAGACATTAGAGAAGAATTCAGCAGAGATATAAAAATATTGAAAGCAGGCATTCAGGATGTAAAAAACACACAGGAAAAAATAAGTAATCAGATTAAACATTTTGAGACTAGAATATCAGATCTAGAAAATTAAATGGTTGAGCTGGAACATACAGGCTGTAAAGAATGCAAAACAAAAAGGGAGAAAAAGAATGGCTACAAAACCTGATAGATGACTCAAAGAGAAACAACCTCAGAATTATGGGAGTGCAGGAGAAAACTGATGTCAAAACAAAAGGCTTAAATGTCATGTTCAATGAAATTATGAAAGAAAATTTCCCAAATCTAAGGAAAGAAATGAAAATTGAACTACTGTAGGCATATAGAGCACCAACCAACTTCACTCAAAAGAGCATCTCATCAAGATACATCATCATTAAAATACTAGAGACCCAACACAAGAAAGAATATTAAATGTTGTAAGAGAAAAACAGAGGGTGATTTATAAACATAAGCCCATCAGGATAACTGCAGAGTTCTCAACCCAGACCCTAACAGCCAGGAGATCATGGAACAATATCACCCAAGCACTAAGAGAACATAAATACCAACCCAGATTGCTATATCCAGCAAAATTATCTTTTAAATTAGAGGGAGAAATTAAAACTTTCTATGATATAGAAAGCTTAAAGAAATTTGCAGCCACTAAACCAGCACTGAAGAGAATATTTAAAGGAAACTTAGACAGTGAAAGGAAGGCTAATGGCACCAAAGACTAGAGAGAAAAAGAGACAACAAATATGAGAATGAGCTGAGAAGAAAGTATATCTAGTAAATAATGCTGAAAACTACAATGATGACAGAACATACCAGTTTTACCTTGAAAATTACTATGAATGTAAATGGCTTCAACTCACCTATTAAAAGAAATAGACTGGTTTACTGGAAAAATAGAAAAAATAGAAACCCACAATTTGTTGATTACAAGAGACACAGTTCACCCAGAAGGAAACTCAGAGACTAAAAATAAAAGGATGAAATTCAATTTACAACAAAACAGGACCCAGAAAACAAGCAGGAGTAGCTGTATTAATCTCAGACTCGTAAGATTTCAAAACAGAACTGATGAGAAGAGACAAAGATGGACACTGTGTACTGGTTAAGGGAAAAACGGAACAGAAGAATTAACAATTAACAATATATATATATATATATATAACTCTGGAGCATCCAATTATGTAAACCAAAAATTACTAGATATGAAAGGACATATAGGCCCCAATACAATTATAGCAGGGGACTCTGATACTCCACTATCACAAATAGATAGATCAACCTGACAGAAAATCCTCAAAGACATACAACAATTAAATGATATTATAGAAAACTTAGATTTTTACAGGGTTTTCCACCCAACATCATCTGAATACACATTCTCCTCAGCAGCATATGGAACATTTTCTAAAATGGATCATATTCTGGGTCATAAGTCATGCTTAGATAAATACAAAGGAATAGAAATAACTCCTTGCATATTTTCAGATCACAGTGGAATAAAACTGGAACTTAACAGTGAAAGAAACAAAAGAAAATAAACAAATACATAGAGACTAAACAACTTACTACTGACCGAACAAAGGATTATTGAAGAAATCAGAGAAGAAATCAAAAATTTCATAGAGTTAGATGACGAAGAAAGTACATTATATCAGAATCTATGGGATACAATGAAAGCAGTATTTAGAGGGAAATTCATAGCCATAAATGCACACATCAAAAGAATAGAATGGTCACAAATAAACACATTCATGATGCACCTTAAGGCTCTATATTAACAAGAACAGTCTAAGCCAAAAAGCAGTAGAAGAAAAGAAATTATAAAGATCTGATCTGAAATGAATGAAATTGAAATTTAAAAAAATAAAAAGATTAATGAGTCAAAAAGCTGGTTCTTCGAAAGCATAAACAGGATTGAAGAACCTCTGCCTAAACTCACCAAAAGAAGAAAAGAGAAAGCACAGATAATGCACTTATAAATGAAAAGGGTGAAATCACAACAGACTCTGAAGAAATTCAGAATATTATGAGAAGTTATTTTAAACACCTATATTCTAACAATTTAGAGAATTGGGAAGAAATGGATAACTTCCTAGACACGTACAAAATATCAAAACTGAATGAAGAAGGCAGAAACTCTTGAATAACCCCATTACACACACAGAAATGAAAGCAGTAATAAGAGCTCTATGTACAAACAAAAGCCCAGGACCAGATGGATTCACAGCAGAATTCTTTCAGTATTTCATGGAAGGACTAACTCCAATCCCTCTCAAACTGTTCCATGAAGTTGAAAGACAAGGAATACTACCAAACTCATTTCTGGAGGCTAGCATCACCCTTAGTTCCAAAATCAGACAAAACTTAATCAGGAAGGAAAATTATAGACCAATATCTTTAATTAATATAGATGCAAAAATTCTTAATAAGATTCTGGCAAATAGAATCCAACAAGTAATCAGAAACTGTGATCAAGTGGGCTTCATTCCTGGGATGCAAGGCTATTCATTCAACATATCTAAATCAATCAATGTGACACAGCACGTCAACAAAAGCAAAAAGGAAAAACCACATGATCACCTCAATTGATGCAGAAAAGGCATTTGAAAAAATTCAACACTCTTTTATGATGAAAACTGAGAAAAAAATAGGTATGGAAGGACCTTATCTTATACTCATAGAAGTCGTCTA
This sequence comes from Ctenodactylus gundi, assembly GCA_004027205.1. Classification (NCBI taxonomy): domain Eukaryota; kingdom Metazoa; phylum Chordata; class Mammalia; order Rodentia; family Ctenodactylidae; genus Ctenodactylus; species Ctenodactylus gundi. The sequence goes on along the minus strand of PVKB01003051.1, from coordinate 43,875 downwards.
TGCAAAACCTACCACAAATGTCACAGTAAATGGAGAAAAATTGAAAGTGTTTCTTCTCAAATCAGGAATACTACAAGCGTGTCCACTCTCACCACTCTATTTCAATATAGTCCTTGAAACACTTGTCATAGCAATTAGGCAAGAAAATAAAATAAAGGGAATTTGCATCAGAAAGGAAGAAGTTGAACTATTGTCATTTAGAGATGGTATGATTATCTACATAGAAGACCCCAAAAACTCCTCTGTGAAACTCTTGGAAACAATAAACAAGTTCAGCCAAATCTCAGGCTACAAAATCAATCCTAAAAAATCAATAGCTTTTCTCTATACCAAAAGTGAACTCACTGAGAAAGAGCTCAGAATAAGAATCCCACTCTCAAAAGCCCAGCCAAAAAAAAAAATAAATAAATACCCAGGAGTGTACTTAATCAAGGAAATGAAGGATCTCTACAAAGTAAACTACAACACACTGAAGAAAGAAATTGTAGATGACATCAGAAAGTGAAACGACATCCCCTGTTCTTGGTTGGGCAAAATCAATATAATCAAAATGACTATACTGCCGAAAATGATATACAGATTCAATGCAATTCCTATCAAAATACCAACAATTGTTTTCACAGAATTTGAAAAAATAATCCTTAAATTCATATCGAAACAATGGAGACCTAAAATAGTCGAAGCAATCTTGAGTAACAAGACTAAAGCAGGAGGCATTAAAATACCAGACATTAAGTTATACTATAAAGCAACATTTGTAAAAAAAAAAAAAAAAAAAAAAAAAAAAAAAAAAAAAAAAAAAAAAAAAAAAAAAAAAAAAAAAAAAAAAAAAAAAAAAAAAAAAAAGAAAGAAAGAAAGAAAGAAAGAAAGAAAAGAAAAGAAACCAAAATGGTACTTGCACAAAAACAGACAGATAGACCAGTGGAACAGAACTGAGGACGCAGAGACAAACTCAAATACCCTCAGTTACCTTGTCTTTGAGAAAGGAGCCAAAGGCATACACTGATGGTGGGAAAATTGGACATCAACACGCAGAAGAATGAATACAGACACACACCTTTCATCATGCACCAAAATCAAATCAAAGCGGATCAAAGACCCAGGTAATAAATCTGAAACACTGAACTTTCTGGAAGATAAATCAGGCAAATATCTAAAAGATATAGGTGTAAGCAAAGACTTTCTTAATAAGACACCAAAAGCGAAAGAAATATCCCCAAGCATTAACAAATGGGATTATGTCCAATTAAAGAGCTTCTACACAGCAAAGGAAATTATCAACAGTCTGAAAAGGAAATTATCAACAGTGAAAAAAGAGAACCGACAGACTGGGAAAAAATATTCACCACTAATACCTCAGATAGGAGGCTCATAATCAGAACATACATGGAACTGAAGAAAAGTAAGCCCTTCAGAATCAAAGACCCTATTGAAAAATGGGCAAAAGAAATGAATAGGCAGTTCTCAGATGAAGAAATGCAAATGGCCAGTAAATACATGAAAAGATGTTCAACATCCTTAGCCATAAGAGAAATGCAAATCAAAACATCACTAAGATGGCATCTAACTCTGGAAAGATTGGCACATATCAAGAACGTAACAGCAATCAGTGCTGGCGAGGCTGTGGGGGAAAAGGAACCCTCCTCCACTGCTGGTGGGGATGTAAACTGGCACAACCACTATGGAAAGCAGTATGGAAGTCTCTCAAAAAATTGGAAATAAATATGCCCTTCAATCCAGCGATACCTCTTCTGTGAATTTTCCCAAAAGAGTTAAAAACAACATATAACAGAGATACACATATAACCACGTTCATAGCAGCACAGCTAACAATAGCTAAAATGTGGAAGACACCAAAATACCCGTCAACAGACCAATGGATACATAAATTGTGGTATTTATACCCAATGGAATACTATGCATCTATAAAGACAAATAGGTTGGAGGCTTTTGTAAATAAATGGGCACAAACCGGGACCATCATGCTTAGTGAAATGAATGAGAAGCAGAAGATGAAATATTGTATGGTTTCTCTGATATGAGAAATTCAGATCACAATTTTTTATAGAACTTAAAGTGGAGAATTATGGGAACTGGAGGGGAGCAGGAGGGTGTGGGAGGGTTGTAAAGAGAGATGGGAAGGATTTGTAACTTTGCCATGATATGTAAGTGCACAAAATATTCAAGATCAATGCAAATTTTATGTTTCGCAGTTATACACATCAGTAAAATGGGGGAAAAAACAAAGCCAAAAATTTCCCCCCAAAAGGGCAATTATTAGATGACAAAAGGGGACATTTTTACTAGAGCAAAGCATGAAGCAAAATGACTGCATTTTCTTGTCTGACTTTCAGTGGGTACCTGGATATCATGTGACTCAAACTTCTGAGGGCTTTCTGTATATGTTGAAAATGGTCTTAAGCCTATCACAAGTATGGATGTTGGTTGCAGTCACAAATGCATTTCACTGAGCCAGGAGTATAGCTCAGTGGTTAAAGTGTTTTCCCAGCATGCACAAGGCCTAGGTTTGACCTCCCAGCACCACACACTCCTGTAATCCCAGTACCTACATGCTGAGGCAGAAGGGGTCCACAAAACTGAGGCCAGCCTGGGCCAAGCAGTGAGGTCAGGACAAGCCTGGACTACAAAGCAAGACCCTGTCTCAAAAAAAAAAAAAAAACCCAAACAACAACAACAACCAAAAAATACATTTTGGCAAGCGTATGAATTCACAGATACAGAATTCTTGCTTACTATGGGCCAACTAAATATCTCTATGAATACTTAAACTTAATTCTTTTTAATAAATGGTTGGTTTTGAGTAGGTATTGGGCTCATCACTTGAGGTATATAAACTAGAACTTGATTCCATATTTGAGATGAATAAAAGACCTACTGCAACAGGCTGACAATAGAGAACAGGATCTGGGTGTAAATACTGCTCCGGCTGCTCAGCTGTGTGGTTCATAGAGGTCTGCCGGGGAGCCGGCACGGACAGCTGATTGAAGGAAGATCTACCACAGGCTACAGGAAGTAGGCACTAGGGCTCTGGGGACCAAGATTGCCAATGAGTAAAGAGTAAGCAGGAATTTCAAAACAACGGGAGCAAGATGAACAAAGGGCCAGAGATGTCACTGTGCAGGGCTAATTCAGAAACTTCAAAGGTTTAGGACTGAAGAGTGACTCTGGGTGAGAACCCAGAGAGGGTGAGGTGGCGGAGCACAGTGTCTGCATGCCTGGGTCATTCTTCTCATTCAACAGAAGCAAGAGCATTTGTCTTAAAAGCCAAGCCAGGTTTTTAAGAGACGAATGACATGCTCTAACTTGTGTTTAGAAGGACAAGTCTGGTGTCATCCAGAGTCGGGCCGTGGGGAAAAGAGGAGACAGAACACACGCCAAAGTCCAAGAGACAGACCGCAGGGGTGCGAGCGGGCAGCAGTCATGAGGCGAGCGCTGCTGTCAGCCACCACGCAATGACAACGATGGCTGCTGTCCACACAGAAAGAGTGGCAATTTCCTCTTGGGGCTTCGTGGGTTGCCTGCTTGGGCCAAAAATGTCAAGAGGCTTGATTGGTTCTTCTCTTTTTCCACACCCTGTCTTTCAGCAAGTCCTGTCAGCTATTCTTTCAAAAATATCCAGATCACACACACACGCACAGACATACACACACTCACGCACGCACACATACACGCACACACACACACACACACACACACACGCACATACGCACACACGCACACACACCGCTATCCTTACCACCTGGGCTGCTGCAACACAGTGGCCTCCCATCCGGTCTCCCTGGGCCTACCTGTTCTCTCTACAGTCAGACACCTTGTGACGCCTAAGGCCTTCCACTGCTCTTTTCTGAGCTCTCAGAACACTGCCACCTGGTGGTGAATCACAAGCCAAGTCCTCTGAGGGACCACCTCATTCCCACTTCCGTAACCTCTTCAGCCTTCCGCAGGGCCCCTCCTTCACCATTTCCATGCCAAGCTCACTGGCCTTCGGGCCAGGGCCCCTGCTGCCGTTGTTCCTTTTGCCTGGAACACTCTTTCTTCCTAATTCCTGACAGTCAGTGCCTTTTCTCCTCCCCAGCTGAACTCCTGTCGCCAGAGCATCGCCTCGTCCCGCTAACTGCTGCTCACATTCACGACAATGCACACTCTGACCTTGTCTTCTGTTTTCTTTTTTTAATCTTCACTGTAATTTAATTTGCCTTTTTATTTTTAATTTATTCTTCCCTATCTTTGAGTGGAAAGATTTAAACCCAAAATAGCAGGAAATCTTGTTTATTGCTATTAGATTATAGCAGTGAGTACACAGTCAGTACTTATGAAATCTTTGCCGACTGTTATGTTATCCTCCTACTTCTCCCTTTTGGAACAGGGACGCTTACCCTCTGCCATTGTATGTTAGAATGCTTAACTATTCTTTGAGTTTCACAGGGACTACAGCTTGGAGTTTGCTTTGAGACCCAGAGGAGTCTTTGGACTTGAACCTATGTAGCAGTTCTAGAAATGTTCAGACTTCAGCAACTCTCAGAGAGGAACCAATAGCATTCTGCATAAGGCGGTAAGCATGAGTCTTTTGGGGACAAGTGGTGGAATGTTGTAGTTTCTACCTGTAACGTCCCCCAAAAGCATCACGTATTTGGATGTTATATGTTCAGGTGCTGTTAGGAGGAGAGGTCTGGACAGGTAGAGTAGACTACAAGCACGTGGAAGATTACAGCCTTGTGGCCTGGAAGGACATCAAGCCTTGCCCAGCTTCCTCGGAGGACCGTGATTCTTCCATGCTGTGAGCAGCTGCTCCCCGCAGATCCTTCCATCATTGCTAGCTGGCCTGAGTGGGCTGAGACCTTCTGAAATTGTCACCTAAGATAAACCTTTCCTTCCTTAATTTGCCGGTCTTGACTTTGTGTCCCAGCAACAAAAAATGTAAGACGCTAAATGACTGAACACATCTATCTTGTCCTCATAAGACCTTGAAGTGAAGTGTTAAGATATCCAGTGAGGGGCACGGGGACAGAACTGTAAGGCACAGTACAGCAATGTCACTGTGTCCTGGCAACTTTTTGGAACTGGGAATGGAGAAAGGAGAAGACAGATCATATGACTGGGCTTTCCTGGGTGCTAGGAGGAGGGTGTTGCCTTCAGAACTGAGTATGTAAGCTCACTCCCTTCACAGCTAATAAGCCTTATGTCCTCCCAGGAAACCCATATTCCTCAATAAAAGCCCTTCTGAGAGTGGAAGGTTCTAGTGCAGCCTCCTCACATTGGATCATTTTAGAAGGCAGAAATGAAAATATGAGAGGGTAACCCAGCCCAGGAGACACAGAATTGCTGTCTAGGAGCCCTAGACTTGGAGTGAGCAGAGTGAATTCCAATCCTTCTCATCCCTCCCCTTCTCCTGGATGTGTTACCTTGGAAAAATATGTTCTCTGCCTGGGTCTCAACAATGCACACACTGTCACTCCACAAAGAGTCCATTCACTCCTAGTAAATAAATGCTTAACAGGTTAAGATTGCAAAGTTATAATCAAAAAAAGCCAAGGTTCTTACCTGTTTGGGGTCTCCAAATAAATCCACGCTAAAAAAATTCTGTGAAGAGAAAGGCAGAGGAAGCGGTGAGATGCCATGTTTTCCCTCCTAATGGCTCCATTTCTGGGCCCAGAGGATTGGAAAACCTCAAGGACTCTACTGGGAATGTGCAGAGGATGGAGGAAGAAGGCAGCCAAGGGAAGACACCAGCAGGGGAAGGTCAGGCGTGTGCCCCAGAATCTGGGTCTCTGGAGCTCTAGGGAGGGCATCTACTTTGGTGCCTGCCTTTCTCTTCGTGCTTCCCCCCATATTTTCTGCCTGGAAAAAAAAACCCTTGAATTTCTACTTGCAGAGATGTGAAAGTGGGGTTTCTGCAGCATTGGGAATGATAGGCCTTGAGAGATGCGGCTGGATGTTGGGCGTACCAGCAGGAGAGAGCCTCGCAGACATCCTGTTTCGTCTTCCCCACATCGACTTCATGAGTTAAGGCATTTATGGACGGTCTGAGAGCTCCATGTCCCTGAACACTGACATTAGTTTATGTGTGGATCCATGCCAGTGTCGGTAAACAGTGTTCACGCCAAAATCTATTGCTAAAATGGCTGAGCAAGATGGCTTCTAAGCAAAATGTAAATGCAGAGTGCTACTGCCTTTAACCTCCCCAGAGGACAAACTGGCTTGAGAGAGAATCCAACACAAAAAGAGAGGAAAGCTAAGGGCCAAAGACACTCAGATTCTCAATAAAATCTTCAGAACAGCCAGGTCCACACATGTCCTAGGTCGTCTGCCCCTGAGCTTTCTAGTTACGTAAAGATCAGAAACATCTTAGAAACACATCACTTTTAATCTTTAAGGCACCTTTAAAGAATTACCTTATTCTGCATTACAAAACCTTGACTTGTTTGTGCAAATTCACTGAAGGTCAGTGTGACCCACAGTTTTCTTTGCTGTGTGTTCATCAAAACTACAGTGATTGCAATGTGACACTTTATCTAATAGGTTTGACCTGTAAGAGAGAAATGACCAGTAAGAATGACTCTGTTATAAGCCATAATTGGCCCGGGGTAAGCTATGAGTGTGTGTATGTGTGTGTGTGTGTGTGTGTGTGTGTGTGTGTGTGTGTGTGTGTGTGTCTGGGAGTATTGAGCACGTATGGAAGCACTCCTCAAAAGGATATACTGGGGTCTTAGGTTCAACAGGTGATCCCCAAATCACCAGCTATTTCCATATAAACTGCATCCTTGTGTGCTACATGGAGAAGGATTAAAGTATTTGTCTATTTCCCGGTTTGGGAAAACAGCTGCATAAATTCTTAGAGCACTTTTGATCACCTTACTTAATCCTGAGAAAGCAAGACGAAAATGCCAAGGTCACATTGGACTCAGGCCATGGAAATGGAGAGAGCGTATAATGACAGAAGCCTGCTCCAGGGGTTCAGAAGTATCCTCCAGTGTCCAGACAGGAAAGTCAGAGGCTCAGATGTATTCTGAGCTCACATTCATATCTTCCTCCATGAAGGCAGTAATTCCCACGGGCCCTGGATGCTGCGGTGTAAGGATGTTTGCTTCCCTCAGTTTCCTTGTGATGACACCGTGCGATAACCACCCATCATTGCCCTAATGTCACCTTCCTGAAGGAGCAGTTCTGTTGTCCATTGTGAAAGCGTCCTTTCACTGTCCTCCCACTGAAGTTCTCCTGCTAAGCACCTGGCTGGATTTCTCTATGGATTGTTTCTTGTGAGCAAGGACAATGTTCAATTTATGTGAACATCATCGCTACTGAAAATATCACTCCTCACACTTACGGACTTACAGACGGCTACATGACTGCATACATGGATGGATAAATTAGGTGAATATATAATATTTACCCTTAGTAATGTGACTAGGCACAAGAATAAAAGTAAAAAGATCTACATGGAAGGTGATGGGTATATTTTTGTTTTCTGGGGACTGTGTGAAGGAATAGCAATAGATGGAGCCTCTGTGACTCATGAGTGATGGGTATGTTGAAAATAGATTAGTGACATGTCAGGGATGGACTGATACTAGATTAATGAAAGGATATCAGTGATTTGGATGGATAGATGCTAGATGAATGAATGGGGAGATGAATGAGCATCTTTGGATCTTTGAGGCAGAGCCTCAAAAAATCTAGTAAATCAGATTACTTATAGTTATAATTTAGATACTTTCTTAGTCAACCAAGATAAATAGTGACATATTGCTGAAAAATGTCCACAATCTCATCTCAAACCTCCGGGAATATCAAATGTTTAATTTCTTGAAATGCATCTGAAAGCAAAACTGAAAAAAAAAATGTAAAATTTGGCAAAGCTGGGAGATTGTGATGCAATTTTTTATTATTGGGTCTTTCTTTAACTCTTTAATTTTGCAATCAAAATGGAAAAGTGAAATTCTCCCTTTGGTTCAAGAGACTGACACCACCAAGGAGAGGTGTGGAACTGCCCCTGGGTTTGGTCCAAGGCAAGAGGACAGCTAAATGGATGAAGGCTGGAGTGATGTTCACTGACTGGGGCCACGAGAGTGGATACACATACCATTTTCAGAGTTGTCTCCAAGAGCTCGTCCTCTGTCTTCTGGCGCAGGCAGTGGACCATGACAGCCGAGGTGGTGGTTTTACACCCAGCAGCAACAGCAACTTGCTGAAGAGATCACAGGCAACAGCAGGAGTCAAGAACAATGTCTCTCCTGTCCATGAAGGTAGACAGATGGGTTCTTTCCCAAGACCAATTTCTAAAGACTTCATGACTTAGCCAAAAATACTCAAGACCAGCAGCCCCACAGAGAATCTGAATTACCTGTGTTACTAGCTGGGATTGTGACATTATCCAGTTAAATATTTTATTTCTATTAAAATGAGCACCATAGTTTCAAAGTTGAATGTCTCAAGAAAGGCTATGCGGAGTTGAAAGAGTAGGGGTACCACAATCCCTCTGTTTGGTTTCAATCCCACCCACTGCATTTGCCATTTGGCCTTGAGCTCCCCACCTCCTTATAAAGGTAAGCAGAGTTAATATGTTTGATGTACTCAGGATGGTACCGTGTCTCTCACATACTCAAACTTTTTCAGAACTGAAGGATGCCTGGATAAGAAGACTGACACAAAGATGCTTCAGAACGTGCAGGATGTACTCTAAATCTGAGCTGCAAAGTAGGTCCGCATGCTCAGCCATTCTTATCTCAGCGATCCTCTGAGCCTCTCAGCTGAATCTCTTAAGAAAGACCCTTGGTGATTCTGAGAGAAAAGAGGAGAGTGTAGGAGAGATGTCCAGAGTGAAACCTACCTCAGCAAAAGGCTTGACGTCCTCCTTGAACAGACACGGCATGAGGGCCACACCACTCTCAGAAATGGCCCTGTGGAAGAGATTCTTGGCTAGGGGAGATAACACCTGACAGGGAGAAGAAAGAAAGGGTTAAAGCTCACAAGGAGGAAGGGTGACTCACTTTTTAAGTTTTTTTGTTTTTGTTTTTGTTTTTGTTTTTGTTTTTTCTGCTGATGCTGTCGTGCCTTAATAATTCACCTATAGATTTTGATGCTCAGAGGCTAGGAGAGCTTCCTATCTGTTTAACTTGCTTTCCACACTCCCTCTTGACTGGCTTCCTTAAGAGAAGCTCAGCAGGCCAGGGCTGGAGCCCACAACCAGGAATTGGGCGGGAAATACACGCCACATGCTCTCAAGACAATCAGAGGTGTTGAAAGCGCAGCTTGTCGGTGTCTCACCATCCGCCATGTTTCAGCACTTCCATCACTCAGAATATATTGAAAGGGCAACACTTGTGGGAAAATTAGATGTGTAAATCAGCAGTAGTGCATTCTCTGCCATGCTTGGGACCCTAGTTTGGTTCCCAGTATCACAAAGGGAAAAAAAGGGTAACAGAAACAAAAAAGACAAAGCAAAGGAAAAAAAAAAACCTGTAGAAATACCTCAGGGTGCTTATGTTGCTTATACAGTAAATACTGGAAATAACTCAAGGTGACAATATTACAAGCTTGGGTAAATTTTTCATTCTTACTTTGGGATATTATGCAATTATAAAGATATTACATAAGGTAATTTAGTGTTTGGAAAACAGTTATGCTGTACTATATTAAGGAAAGGTTTTTTTGTAAAAAAAAATCAAATTCAATACATCAATACAATAGATTGTTGAAGAGGGAGGGGATAGATGAACAGATGATAAGAATGTTATATAGTTGGAAGAAGAAAGAACAGAAGAGGATGGAGTGTAAGGAGGAAGAGAAAGACAGAAAAAATTGATGAAAAAAAAAAGCCCTAGAGAAATACATGTCAAAATAACCATAGTAGTTTATCCCTGGGTTGTGGAAATGAAAATGTGAAGATCGCTTTTTTCTTTCTTTCTGTTTTCTTTTTGTTTGTTTTTGCCTGTAGTTTTCCTTTCTCTTTACACTAAAAATATTAAAACACTGCCTTCTGAGTATTCAATCATAAAACCAATGCATGTTTGAAAAATATAGTAATAGAGGTTGTCCTCTGCTCAACTCTGAGTTAGTTGTATTTTATTAAAGCTATCCGAACATTCTGCAATTTCCTCCAGTGTCATGCAAGTTCCTTCTTCTACACCCTCAAGATGTCCAAGCGCAGAATGTATCTATGTCCCACATTCCCTGATCCATTTTCCCCTGTTCTGCCTTCTACCCTACCTTTCTCTCATCTCCCCCAACTCACGAGTCCCTTGGTCCCAGAGACTGCTGTCCTTCCTCTTAAGCATGAACAGCCCGTCAGAATACCTCAGAAGAAGCTCCTGCCTGTTCTCAATGCTCAAGTTCCCTTAACACATGCCCCTGGCCCAACAATGACATTTTATCCAATTCATGCCCTCTCCTCTTTCTGCTTATACTTTATACACACTCCTTCTTACTAACAGACACAAGTTGAGTCTAAATGTTAAAATGATTAAGGAGAAGAAAAAAAAAAAAAAACTCAAACAAGTATGAACAGAAAAAATGCCAGTGCTGGAGATTCTTACAGCCCTGGAACATTAACCTGAGCTCTGACCTTTCCAGGTGCCAGGAGAGTCGGGTCTTGGCTATTGACTCTGATTCTGTACAGAGTAGAGTGACTGAATCCACACTTGCAAGTAAAGGTGGTCATGACTAGATTGGCTGGACCCCAAGAGGTCTCATTAACACACTGGACCTGGAGCCCAGGGACAAAAGTACTTACAAGAACAGAGACACTTTCACCGCCTGCTGACTCTCCAAAGATGGTCACAGAGCCTGGGTTCCCTCCGAAGCTGGCAATGTTGTCCTGGACCCATTGCAGGGCAGCCACTTGGTCCAGATGTCCCCAGTTCCCCCGACTGTGTTCATCTCCTGTGCTGTAAGAGAACAGGGTCAGAGTGGGTAGAGGTGTCCTGACCCACCTCTCAGAACCACAGGTGGGCTGGGAGCTTTCAAAGCCTTCCTGGAGGAGGCTAGCTCCGCATGCCTGGGACAGAGGGCTTCATCAGTTCCTTATTCCTCCACCACGGCTCAATGGAGAGTTCAACCTTCGTCCTTTCAGTGACCATGCACACAGCTGGTGCCTGTCTGGGAAGAAAACCAGCAAAGCCGCACTACAATTAGCTCACATCGTGGACCAGAAACAAACAGATGAAAAGGAAACACACTGTCAGGGAGCAAAACTACTTTGAGAAAAAAAAAAACAGAAAAAGAAAGGGACAAAGATAGATCTTGGGGTGATACTGCATATCTCATGACCAGGGAGACACTGCTTGTGTCACTGGGTTTGGCAGAGCATCCTGGTTAAAAGTAGCAGGTGCACAGACCTCAGGACCAAGAGGACAAAAGTGTGAATGTAGCTAATGTGAAATGAAGAAAGGTTCTGGGAGCTTCGACAAGGATTTCTATGTCACTGTAAGCCATGGGGGAGCCCTCTGCCGAGGCCCAATGCGATTCAATATATATTTCACCTGATCACTTTCACTACAGGATGCAGCAGCTGCTGTGTAAAAGTAAGTTTATAAAAAGTAAGAAATTTAAATTAAAAAGGCAGGGAAGAGACACAGGGTTTTGACCAGAGTGGAAGCAAGGAGGGGGTGAGAAGTCACTGGCTCTTAAACATATTTCAGAGATAGCAGCTGGACACTTTGCTGGGTGGTTGGATGTGGGATCTGAAAAAAAGAGTCGAGCCCAAGTGGCCCATGTGCCCTTTGTCCTGAGAAGCCAGAAGGATGGAACTGGTACCAGCTATCGTGGGTGCCTTGTGGAGACAGAAATCTCTTTCTAGAGCAGGCATCTTGAGTTTCCAGTGCTCAACCTGTATCTCTAATAGAGAGACACCCTGTAGACATCCAGAGGAGACGGCAAGATTTGAAATGGCACCTAGCATCTAAGGTACAATGAGGAACCATGACCGGAGAGCTGCGAAGGTGCTGCGGGAGTCACTCGGAGAAATAGCCGAGAGGATGAAGGAGTCACAGAGACCTGAAGGTGGATGAGGCAGGGATGGCCAAGAGGGAGAAGCTGAGAGGAAGAAGGTGTGCAGGGTCAACAGAAGGAAGCTTTCAGAGAGCGACGAGTGGTTGTCCCAGGCTGAGAAGCCCCAAGAGGCTGGGCCAAGCACTGGTGGTGGTCTTAATTGAGATCGACATTGAGACCAGTCTGGCCACATGATCAGCTGAGCCACTCCAAGAAAATCCCTCACTGTGCTCCCTTCATGAGATGTCCCTTCCTGCACAGTGAGAAGATGTGGGAGGGGCATGGAGTTCCTGTGCTGCAGGCCCACTTTTTTAAAGAGGACCTCAAAGTATTGGGGCAGCCCAAGTAAAGGGAGATGAGTGAGAGATAAAAACACAAGGTTAGGGCCTTGCAGGACGAATGGGAGTTTAGCACCATGCCGAAGATGGTGCTAAATAATGAGGGTACTCAATAATAATAAATAATGATGGGCTCAATAATGAGGGTACTGAGATGCGTCATGAAGACCCTTAGGAAAGGCGCCACGGAGGCTGACATGACATGATCTAGGTCCTCACATTTCTGCAAGGATAGCTGTGTTTGTGTTTGGCCACAAGAGTTCAGGTGATGGAGTTTTGGTTATAAATGGGGCAGCATTAAACAGTGACAGCTTTTACAGCGAGGCTTGCTGGAAGCTGGCTGGACCCAAATAGTGTTGTCTTAAGAAAGTAAATGTGTGGTTTCCACGGTACACGGTTAGTTCCCCAGAGGGTAGTTGTTACAAAGACAGCAAGACCTCCTCACTCCTTTCCTGCTTCCTGTGTGCCCACGTGGTTGATCTCTTCGGCATACCATGGTTTCTCTTTGTGCTCTCTGCCACATTGTGGTATAGCCAACAGACCCTCACCAGAGGCCAAAGTGATGAAACCACCCAACCAGAGAGTCCGAGCTAAATAAATATATCTTTATAAACACCAACCTCAGGTATTTTGTTACATAAACAGAAGGGCAAAGAAGACAGCCCAGTAACCTACCTAAAGAACCCCAAGATGCCCAGGCGGTACTGAATGGTCACCACCACAACATTCTCATGGGCAGAGAGGGGCACTCCATCATAGGTTGATGCCCCACCCGTTACCAGACCACCGCCATGGATCCAGACCATGACCTAGAGGAGAACACAGACATACCAATTATTGGGATGCACCTCAGAGTTCATATGGCTCGATCAGTGATATCTTGGCTGTAACTCAAAGAAGCCATTGCTCAAGTCCACCGGTGTCCATCAGAGTTGCAAAAGGCAGTGTCTGCTCTCCAGCTTTTCCCGCTGGGCCTAGACTGCTGCTGTGCTCAGCACCCGCTGCTTACCCTGCTTTTTGCGCCAGACTCCTATGGCATGTCCTCCCTGGGCTCTTACAATAATGGGCAGCTGGGGGAAAGCTAAGGCCACGGCTGCTGAGTTCTCCCGAACACTCCATTGCCCTCAGGCCTAGTGTGTTCAGCCAGCTGAAGACTGTCATGGCAGTTCTTGAATTTAAGCTTCACCTCAGTCACCTCTCTTACTGGAGAGTTCAGCTTCTCCATGCATGAACGATTGTCTAAAGAGCCAGGTATGCCTTCAGAGGCATCTCTGAAGAGTGTGGCTCTTCTCTGCCTCCTCTGTGGACCAAAACACACTCACACTCCTGAACCCAGATCACGTCCTCTTCCTCTAGGAGGTCTTCAGTTACTTCACGAATTGCTTCTGAGAGGCTACTATGTACCAGGAGCTGTGATTATAATTGAAGATACAGTGGACATAACAATTCATGATTCATGATTCTTGGAAATAAAAAGCTCACTCACATTCCAGGGAAGAGTGTATACAATAATATTGTAATAATGTTGCTAATAAAACATTATAAAGTGAAATATGCATTTCTAAGCACTTAAACATAGTTATCAATTTCTTTTTCCTTTCTCTCTTCCTTTCTCTCTTTCTATCTCTTTCTTCTTTCTTTCTTTCTTTCTTTCTTTCTTTCTTTCTTTCTTTCTTTCTTTCTTTCTTTCTTTCTTGAGACAGGGTCTTGCTCTGCAGCCCAGGTTGTTCCTAAATGAGCTATGTGGTCCAGGCTAGCCTTGCACTCACAGCAATCCTTCTGACTCAGCCTCTTGAGTGTTGGGATTACAGGCACGCGCCACCACACCAAGCTAATGTGGTGCTGGAGAATCAAACCCAGAGCATTGCACTTGCTCGGCAAACCCTTTAACCACTGTGCCCTTCCTCTAGCCCAGTCTATCCATTTCTAATGCAGTCCTATTTCACAGGAAAATGGAGGTAGGTTACCTTCACAAGATCTCACAGCTAATAAACAGTAGCAGCAGGACTAAACCCAGGAAACCTGGCCCAGGATTCTGTGAGTTCAACTGTTCACTCCCACAGCCCATGACTACAGGGGGTGAGCTGGGCTATCAGGGCAGGAGGAATGTCTTCACAAAGGTGTAACAAGTGCTCAGCAGTTCAGGCTCTGCTGCACAGCCAGGACTGAGGTAAGGTTTGACAGTCTTCCTGTGTAATTAATTCCATTGGAGGAAGCAAAGCTGACAGAGGTGCAGAAACTGCCCAAGGCTTTCCTCATCAAGATAAAGAAAGACCCAGAACTGAAGCACAGCCCCGTAGTTCTAAAATCTGTGCTGAAAGTTACAAGAGCCACCTGTAGGCCCCTGAAGCCCCTGATCCTTACTTATCCCCAGTGGGGAGACCGGGTCAAGGTCATCCACAATCGAAGGCTGGACATAAGGGCTGGTCAGCAACAGGTGCTGAGAAGTTAAAATATGACTGTGTAGCCAGAATGGCCAGGTTCTTCAAGGCAGGGACCACCTGCTCACTGTTTCTTCTTCTTCCTTTCCCTGCCCTTCAAGTCTAACTGTATATGCAGACACTAAACATTAATAAAGAGAAAAATGAATGAGCAAGTGGGTGAGGGAGGAAACCTTTTTCTCTACCTCCTTATGCCTTACAAAGCATGTACAGGGCCAACTTCCAGGCCCAATCTCACACCCTTCTCCCCTGTTCCTGGGTCCAGGCCAGAGTGCTCCCTGGAGACTGGCTGGGCGCTGCTCCCCTCTTCACTCTTGGGACTGTGCCTTTCCCAGCTCATCCCCTGCACCCCTTTCTGGCTTACTCTTGCAGTTGGTCTCACCTCTAGCCTTCGTTTGTGTGGTAAATGCTGACTCACTGACACATCAGCCTGTGCCAAAGGTAATTCAGAAAAGAAATGAAGTACCGTGTAATTGCCCGTGATCAGCCAAAGGCAAGGAAAGTGTCTCCACGATTGTCACAGGCTCTGTTTCCCTACTCCTGTCATTAAACAGTGAAAGTTTTCATAGGAGAGAAAGTTTACCAAGGTGCAGTGTGCACAAAGGCCATTGCCTGATCTGTGTCAAAGAGCATTGCTCTGGAACTCAGAAACTCCAGGTCTTGCGACCTCCCTTTCCCACCCGAGCCTCAGTGTCTTTTTTTCTGTTAGATCCTTTCATCTCTAACATTGGAAAATATATGTGGGGTGAGATTCTTAATTTACTAGCTCAGAATAATCCTTTTTGTTCTTCAATGGATGTGAACGAATTTGGAAAACTTAAGGTGCATATTCCATACAGACAGCAATCCGCTCCGGATGGCCACGATCACTAGGGGAAAATGTTGCAAAGAAAATTTGTATTTAAGGTGGTGAAAGGAACCTCTGGGTTCCTGAACCAGTCCTGGTCTGCCGTGCCCCTTTTCCAAGCTACCTTCCTCCACCTCTAACCTGCTCCAGGGGTGGGTGGTTCTGGGTGCTGGAGCTCCACACTTACCGGCAGCCTGCTTTTCTTCTTCAAGTCAGCAGGAGTATAAATATTTAGGTACAGACAGTCCTCGGAAAACTTGAGAGGAACGTTCTCCTTTCTGTTGGTAAACAGCTCGGAGAGCACCTGCCCTCCCACTGGATCCTGGGAGCACCTGAGAGGGGAGAATGAGCACCTAGTGGTTAAACAAACGGAAGCTGGAAGTGTCACCTAGAGGTAGACCTTGCACTGGGAGTTTTAAGCATATAGGCAGAATTGCTATCCTTGAACTTGAGTTATGGCAGTGGGTAGAAGGCTGTCTGGAGGGCTGGTGGAAAGCATGAGGCTTTGTAGGGTCTCCCCATGCAATGCAGAGTGGAAAGGAAGTGGCACCTCTCGCCTTCCCAATGTCTTGGGGATGTCCCTGGCGAAGGAGAGGCATTGTCTATGGGCTGACCTGGCAGGGGGAGATGAAATTTCCCGCACTTCTGGGACAGGCCCTGCTGTCTGCTGGACTGCAGAGTGACCATGTTATCCACCGTATA
Organism: Ctenodactylus gundi; assembly: GCA_004027205.1. NCBI lineage: Eukaryota > Metazoa > Chordata > Mammalia > Rodentia > Ctenodactylidae > Ctenodactylus > Ctenodactylus gundi. Next base: position 27,540 of record PVKB01003051.1, on the reverse strand, counting down.
AGCATGTTCTAAAACACAAGACACTTCCTTCAGCCACGAGAACACTCTAAAATAGTAACCATTTGGCCTATTCAATTGGGTGAGTTATCTCTGTGGGAAAACTTAGTAGACCTGCGTTGTAATCTTCCCTGAGCCATTGATGCATTGATGTCCTCGGTGGCTTTCAGGTCATTCCTTTCTTGCTCTAGGCCCCAATCTGCCAGGTCTAAATGAAGGAAAAGCTTTTCTAAGTGCCTTCAGCTCCAACGTGCTAAAATTCTTCCATAAACTTGAGCCAGGTAAACACTCTCAGCTGCCCTGGTAAGTGTTCTTGATGATCCAACACAAATCAAACTGGTAACACGTACAGAGTTCTCGGTGTATGACAGTCATCAGCTGAAGTTGTTCAGATGAACCAACTCATATAAACCTCAGACCATTCCCAGATATAGGTTACATTATTCCATTTTATAGATGAGAGAGGTTAGAGGACCCTTCCAAGATCACATAGTTGGGTAGATCCAGGCTACAGTATATAGCACTTGTATTGACAAGTACATTGTTTGTAATATTTCCAGATCTCAGGGGACTGATAAGGCAAAATCAATGCCTCAAGTTTGTAAAAAGAAAAAAGTCAGGCTTTCAGGCAACCAAATGACCAGGTATTAAAAGTGATAGAATCTGGGACAGCGAAGATAAGCTGCAGATTTCCATCCTAGGAATTTTTTGCCTTGATCATTGAGGTCAAAAACCATAATACAATACTAAAAACTCAACTATCAAAATTAGAAAAACAATAGCTCGACTTCACTAGATTAAGTGTAAAATAATAACTGAAATTCTATTTGTAATTGTTATAATTATTTTATTTACCCCATAGCCCAAAATACTGTTTTTCATAAACTTGTACATTGACAAGGGTCTTCTGATTAGATGTTTTCATTTATCAGTGAAAGAAGTGGTATAATTGAAAATTTTCTGGAGAGAAATTTCATAAAATGTAGATCTTCTTTTTCTCAGAAATGGTATTTCTTGGAAGTTGGAATTTGTACATGATTTAGCGAGTGCTTGATAATCACAGTGTTCTTTATAATGTCAAGAATGTTAAAAACATGATGATCCCAACTAAGAGATTAGGTATATTACATTTTAGTACTAAATGGAATGCAGCTAATAAATGTCAGGCTGTGATATTCAACGGCCTTAAATGATATTGATGTTATAAACATAACAAGAAGGCAGTCGTCTAAGCTACGTGTGATTTGGTTCAAGACAGTGCATTATGGGTAAAAAGACCAGGAAACATGATCTCAAATATTAGCAGCAGTTTACCCTGGATGGTAAAACTGGTGATTTTAATTTTTCATCTTTGGTTTTTCTCTATGTCCTAGCTTTTCAGAAATACATTTATATAATACAATCTCCTGATTGTAAAGCAGTAAATTTTATTTTATTTTTTAAGAAAGAAAAGAAAGAAGGCAGACAGAAGCAGGATCTGATAAATTCTCAGAAAACTGTTCTGAGATGAGCAAGGTCTGATCTGACACATAGAGATATTTGAGGTGCCCAGAGGGTGGCTGTGAAGGAAAATGGAAACCTTAGGCCTTGGAGCAGCAGGCCAAGGTTAGCAGGGCACACTAACATTTCCTGCGCCCGTACCTGGGTACTTAGGCACACCTGGGTGGGAAAACTTGCCAACTCAGTGAGCTCTCTAACATACTCAGCCCCTCGCACATCCGTTCACTCACATTACTCCCTGGCCAAGTCAAGCCAAAAGATCACTATTTGTTCCCTTTGCCTGTAAACTACTATTTCCAAAGCAAAGTGACGCTCCAGCGTATTCCCTATTTCATTTATTTCCCTGCATGCTATTTATTAACATCATCCTCCTTTTGAGATATTTGTGGTATTTCATTGATGGAGTCTTGGAACCTAGATCTTAACTTACATACAATAGGCACTTAAATGTGCTCTGAATGAAGGACTCTGGGAAGCTGCAGTGGTTGTAGGATGTTCCCAAGGTTCTGCAGTGTTTGGTCAAAAAACAAAAAATAGCTGATTGGAGGACTCCTCCTGTCTTTCCCCAAAAAAGGCCAAAACCACGCTCAGCAGCTTACATAGGAGGGTAGGAGGTGGTGTTCTTCACGTAGTGCCATGGTTCCGGAGGCTGAGGGGGAGCAAATCTCAGAGATCCCAGAGGAGGCTTGGCGAAAGGGACGCCCAGGAACACAGCTACAGGCTGAGCAAATCCTTCCAAGCTGACGTACTTCCCCAGGACCTTGCCATGAGCGGTGTTCACCACAGGGGGTGAGGGTGGATGTTCTCCTGGACGTAGAGAGGAAATGAGCACACATCAGAAAGGACAGATGAGACCTGGATTCCAAGTGGCCATTGCCACTTTCAAGGGGGTGACACTAAACAAGCCACCTGAGCCATCCACCTAGGCCTGTTTCTTCTCATGTAAAATAAAGATGAGGAAAACAGCCCTTTCTAATTTATGAGATGATTAAAATGATAATTTCGAAATACAGGTAGAAAAGCACTCAACCAAGACTCAGTGCCAAGAGGAGAACTGCTGGGAATGAGTGCAACATTTGTGTTCCTCTGAGAAACCTCAGAGGCTGCTCCCTTGTGCCCGTGAAGGTCTGCGTGATGAGCTGGGTGACAAGATGGGTAAGCCGTGCCCTCCACTCTTAGGAGGGGTGGCCTGGTGGGGAGAAGGAGCCACGGAAATACTTGATGGAATTCTGGGAAGAAAGAAGCTGTATTCTGTAAGAGGGTCCGAGGCGGTGCCGCAAGAGTTGGAAGACAGGGTGACGCCTTCTGATTGGTGAGAACAGGAAGGAGCTACTACACGCAGCAGGGGAGACTGAAATAAAGGGCCCAACAAGCTTCCGTAATATTCTTTTGGTGGCTCTTGCAGGTCTATGCAGAGGGGAAAGAGGCCGGGCATCAGGTTCCTGCTGTTTCACTTACTCCATTCTGTAAAAAGACCATTGTTGCTCAGCCCTCTGTAGCTTCCTCCTCAGGCCTCATTCTACCTGCTATGGGACCAGAGTGAACGAGTCTTATCTCTTTCCTGAAGCGGGTGAGGTTTTCACCCCTTGACAGCTACCTGAAGTCTTCCCCAAAGTCATAACATACACCTTTAGGTTGTTCCCATTCAGCACTCTGTTTTGTTATTGCTAATTATGACAAATTACACCAACATCAACTTTCTGGGACAAATGCAGAAATGACCCTCCATTTAAGATGTTTGATTTAATACCATTTTGACTTTTGATTTCTCAACCCCAGGATACTTAGCTTAACAAAGGCTAGCCATATTGTAAGTTGAAAAACACCGTTATAGCAAGAGGAATCATGAGCAGACTAGAAAGACTCCATTTAAAGTCAGGATTTTAAAAAAGTTCCATGCATCGTGTTATTAAGAGTGAATCACATGCTTAGTTCCTGTTGTCTTTGCTAATTGCCAGTCACATCTGGATGGATTTCCTGGGAGCCATGCACTTTGAGATATCCAGTGGCGTTTCAGGCTGCTTAGTTTCTTTATGCTTTCCAAGATTTCTGCACTGAACATAGATCCCATTTTATTACTAAGAGGAAATCATGAGAAAATATGGCAACGTAAGCAAGGAATTGTGAAGGAGGGTTGGTCCAAGGGAGGTCGGGAAACTGAGCTGAAGAGGGCCTGTGCGATGCTGGCTTCTTCCCAGATAGGTCCATTGGAGGAGTCAGTAAGGATCCTGGTAAGAAGATACCGCAGGATGAGATCACTACACGACTGGGAGGAGGTAAGGACAATGAAAGTTACCCACCACCGGCAGGGGAGAAAGCACAGAATGGGCATGTATGACTTCCATGGAGGCCAGTGTGAGAACAGCAATTGGAGTGCAGCTAAAACATAGACAGCTGCAGCCGCACCTGAGAGCACTCACCCAGTGGAGACAGGAGATGGGAGCGGTGTCATGGAACCCGGGAAAAAGAGGAGCAGGAACCGGCAGGGGTGTTTCTGGCAGGTGAGGGAGGGTAAAGTCAGAGCAGAAATCCTGACAGGTGGCCTGCAGTAGCTCATTGTAACTTTCCAATGAGATACAATGAATAGGAGCCAGGTTTCACAGAAAGAAAATGTGGACTGTGGGAGATTTAAATAAGAAAGGTAAAGGGTTTGAACCTCTGTAAAAGGACGTAGACACTCACTAATTTCCCAAACTTCATGGTTCTAATGTGTTACAGAATACGGAATTCATGTATTTGCAAAAAAAAAGTGAAATTTCATGTCACGTGAATTTTTTACTATAATAAAATTATTTTGAAAAATAAATAAGAAGGATAAAAACATCAGTTCTACTTAGGTCATATGGAATGCGTACATTGGACACTTTCTGTGGACTAGAGGCACATTTTAGTTCCTTCCATACCTCAAAAAGCCTTGTTGTGTCAACATTAATGTGTCCATCCAGCAGATAAGCAAACTAACAGAATGTGTATAAGTAGCCTTATAGGCTTTCTAAAGATAGAAACGCATCGCCAGTGTAGCCAGCAGTACAGGAATGTGCCGCTCCAGTTATGAAATCCTTTCTTGCACCTTACTCAACTCCAGAACTCTCACAGTATCACCTGCCAGACTGAAGATAAAACCCACACAGGGACTGAGCCATCACAACACTGATTTCTGAGTATTATTCTGGATTCGGGGCCATAGATATGGCAAGGGTGAGATTTTATGTGAATCTGTGCAAACCCATTTCCCTGCAATTGTCAGCTTCTCTCTCTGTAAGATGACACATATTTACAATGACGTCTTCGTTAGACTGCTGTGTTAATTATGGATTTTATTTCCTATATCTGGCACTTTAACTTCTGCAGCTTTGCTGGCCCTGAAGGAATTATTACTCCAAGGGTCCAGCTCAACTGAAGAGCTCACACCCCAAATCCCTTCACTGTTACTGTCTTCTACCTTAGGCCACCATCCACCTGCTTGGATCACGCAGAAATAGGCTTATGACCACTAGGAGAACCTTTGAACCCTAGATCCCTGAGATAATCCAACTAGCCAACCCCACACCAGCTTCCTCCGCCTCCTGTCTTCCTGCCAGTGTAAATCACAGCAGAGGCCTTTGCCCACAGTCCCAGCTCTCCCTCCACCTACTAACTGACACTACTGCTTTCCCTTGCCGCCTCACACAGTGTTGACTTCTTTTTATTTTGTCAACTGTGAGTAACAAAGCATTTTTTCAATTGAATTGAAATTGAATTCTGTTCTGATTTGCACACATATCAGATTTCCCATTTACATGCTCAATTTTAAATGAATGCTACTATGGGTCCTTTTTCCACGCTTCCTCTAGGTCAGTGGTCCCCAAGCCCTGACATTTCAGTCAGTGGCCTTGGAAGGACAGAATCCTGGGACAGATGAACAAGGCTCTGCCTCCTGTCAGTACGCCCCTACTATTTAGATTCTAATGCCACTGCACATCTGAGGAGGCAGACCTTCGCTTCCCTACGTCCTTGGGAGAATGGTCTTCAACTTAACTGATCTCTGGTGTCAAAAATGTTGGGGACCATAAGCATTATAGAAACAAGAATTATCTATTCCCTACTGCAGCCTCATGAAATAGATTCTACTGTAATCCATGCAATGCAGAGTTACACAGCTTCCTCAAAAACACAATTTAAATGAGCTTAGGTGGGAGTCAGACCTCCATGCTGGTTCCTGTGTTGGTACTTTAAATATTCTAGTAAGCCAGCCTCCATGATTTGGCCAGACCTCATGTAATAACCAAGATAAAAATAATGCGACTTTTCTTAATTTCTGATGGGGTGAGGCATGAAGTTGTTTCATTACCCTCTTTACACCCAAAGCCTGCAACTAATATCTCAGCCAACTCTTCCTCCCCTGTGACTCTGCACGGCCCAGGCTGGCTGCCCCACATGCATCTCCCCATAGCTCTACTGAAGACTAGGACTTCCCAATATACCTTCAGATATTCTAGGCGGACTTACCCCAAACCACAGAAGTAGCAAGAGATGTGACGAGCACAGAACAGAGCCACATGGTTGAAAGACAGCAGCTCTGCAGGCCAGTGAAACCTCCAAACATCCCCTTGGAATGTACTGGTGCCTGCGCCAGAACTAGAGACCCACTTCCAAATCCCGCCCACAGCGCTTGGAGACCAGCAAGCCACACCCGCTCAGAGTTTACCCATGCTAATCTGGAGAGTCTGTATTCAACTCTCAGATTACAGATGGCCAGAAACTCATCCAACAACTTCTTACATAAGAGCTTCTCCCTTGCAGGCCTCTAACTTCAGTGAACTGTGGCTTTCTGAAAGGCAGGCACTGGCAGCCAGCCACCTTCAGGCCAGGGAACCTTTGGCCTGGGGTCCTTAGAACAAACGGAAAATTTTAGAGCACCTCAGAGCCCCAGAACTGTTAGTCAGAAGATTAGGACCCATCTTTTATCTTCCGTGTGTTGTTACTTCTGAGAGTTTTAAGATCTCAAGTTTGCAAGTAATCTTACACTTCATCCAGTGTTCTCTTGATGCCTAAATTAGCTTTATGATACTCTTGCCAAGCGGCCTGCCTGGCCTGCTGCTATACCCTTTCAGGACCAGGGAGCTCACGAACTTCCAGAGCAGAAGTTTTTGGACAGTTACAGCAAATGAACTCCATCTTGCCACAGCCCCTGGTTCCAACCCTCCACTAATTCATGAATCTATCCTTTCTTCTCACACTTACCAAGTACCGAGAGCTTGAAAAGAGTAAACAAACAAACAATACACAAGACAAAACTGCAGACTTCAAACGTTGTTCTGTCTGAGTTTAGCTTTTTCAGCTCACTGATGGCCTATTTTCCTCGTTTTAAAGGTTACAGAAAAAAAATTACAACACTTTCAGCTTTGGTTTCTCGTTGAACTGTGCGGACAGTTTCTAGCCTGTCCAAGTTCCAGCAGCTCAGAAACTTCCCGGTAGAGAAGCGAACTTTCCCTATTTCGTGCTGCCCTCTGCTGGACACTGCGAGATTCACGGGTGAAGACGTGGGGTTTGTTGCTTGAGTTACTGAGAAAGTCTTGAAATTTTCAAGTGAGAGGAAGCTGATTCAAAGAAAAACAACAGAAAATTTCCTTATCCTAGAGAAGGATACAAATATCCTGGTACGAGAAATTCAAAGGTCATCTGTCAAATTTGACACAAGCAAGTCTACCTCATGGCATCTTATAACCAGGCTCTTACGAGCCAAAGGTAAAAAGATAGTAGAGAATGCAAGATAGAATAAACAAATATAATATAGAGGTGACCCAAGTCACATGACAACAGGCATCTCAGTAGAAACCTTACAGACCAAGAGAGTGGCAGAAAAATTTTTGAGCACTAAAGTAAGAAAAATTTGTCAACTAAGAATACTATACTCAGAAAAGCTATGCTTTAAGAATGAGGAAGGTATATTCCCAAACGAACAAGCAAAAGCTAACGGAAGATGTCTCCCTTCGACCTACTCTGCAAGAAATACAAAGGGAACTCTGTAAACTAGGAAACTAGAAATGGGAACAAGTTTTTTAAAAAAGCATGAGGAGGGATTGACAACTCATAAGAGTAATGTATACAAACAAACTCAGAATGGTCTACTAATGAGAACATGACATATAATCTATGTATATGTTTAGTATAAGGCAAAAGACAAGCAATTTTAAAAATAATAATCAACCTTGTCACCATGACAAGATACGTAGGTGCACAAAATGCTAAACTTCATTGTAAACCTTAAATTTTGCACTTATACATATCAATAAAATGGGGAAATAATAATAATAATCAAACCAATATGTTAAGCAGTAGCCAATATAGAAAGATGGAAAAAGCTACATCAAAAATTTAGACTGTGGGAAGGATGAAACACAACTGGAGAGTTTTCTTACTTTTATCTTTTCTCTCATCCTTTCAGTAGTCTGTTTTATTCTGTTCTAATCTTTATCCTTGTATTGTTGTTTTCTTTTCAAAAAAATCTTGTTATAATCAAAAGATTGTTTTGTAAGCTCCACCAAATCTCAAAGATCTATAATAGGCAAACTAAAAAAATTATCAAAGAGTCAGACACACTTGTAGGTTAGTTCTCTTACCCACCCATGAAGGGTGTATGAAGAGAAAGAAACTACAATGAAACTAAAAACAAATTATGTAGTGGCTGCAGAGAGATTGTACATATCACTAACTTGAATGTAAATAGATTGAATCCTCCAACTAAAAGGTAGGCTGATTCCACATTTTAGGTATTGTGAATTGCGCCCCAACAAACTTGTATTTGTAGAAATCTCCTTTGTATGCTGACTTCTCCTGACGTATAATGAGGAGTGAGAAAGGCAGATAATATGGCAGCTTTATTTTCAGTTTTTTGACGATCCGCGTATTGGCTAGGGCTCAAAGAGAGGTCACAGGGACACTTCTTTACTGTAATAAACTGTTTAAAAATTTAATCATTACTTGTCTGTTTTGGTCACACCTCATACCAGCTGCATTTCTTTATCCACGCATGAGTTGATGGACACAGATTGTTTCGGTCCCTCGGCTATTGTGAGCAGTGCAGCGGGAGCATAGGCCTTCGTGTGTCTCCTCACCACCCTGGCCCCGCTTTACTTGGCTGCATACAGGACAGCAGGGTAGTTGGATGCAATGGCATGTCTACGTCTGTCTTCTTTCTCCACGCCTTTCCTAGTACTTTCTGAAATCACTACCGCTGCCCCTAACAAAAAACAAAACAAAAATTCACTCTCAAATTCTTGTTGTAGGTTCTGCTCTTAGGAGAACCAAATTGAGAACATCATGCTAGGCCTCAGTAGTTCTGCTGCACGGCATAGACTCAGGGAAGAGTGCCGTGTCTTCTTGGTGAAGGGGCCACCGCCACTGTCATTACCCAGTGTCTTTCTTTTCCCTCTATAGGATTCACTCATCTAATAGTAATCTAAGCAACCAGGTTTCCTCTGGAGTATGTGTGGGTACCTGATTTTTTTTTTTTTTTTTTTTTTTTTTTTTTTTTTTTTTTTGCATTTCAACCTGTATGCTTGTGTTTAGAACGTATCTGCGCCCAAAGTTTTGATGATACCACTCCGCATTCTCTTCCCCCACCTACCCACCCCCCCCCCCCCCCCCCCCCCCCCCCCCCCCCCCCCCCCCACACACACACACACACAAAACCTGCAAGAAATTTTGTTCGATACATAATATTGAGTTCTCCAGGGTGGGAGGCGGGCAGGCCGGACATGCTCAATTTTGCTTGAAAAAGCAAGAAAAACACAGTGTTTTAGCGAAAGTTTTATGCAGTTGGTAAGGGGCCACCCTAAGCTGTGGTTCAGGAGGTTTGTAGAACAGGTGTGAGAGGAGGCAGTGGGGTTGTAGGCAGTTAGGGATCCGCGGTCCTGCAGAAAAGTATAACAAAATAGCAGACTAAAACTCTGAATCAGCGCACTCTCCGAAAGTACTTAATGGGTGAATATTAAAAAGACAATAGGGTCAAAGACTTTAAGGGAAGCATTCGTAGCAACCAGCCTTAGTAATCAAGCTGCCTCATGTAGGACAGCCCCTCACCCAGCTATATTATGAAAAATCCCAGACATTGGGAGGGTCGAAAGGGAGAGGGGAAATTTTTGTAATACTCAAGATCAATGTAAACATTATGTATTGCATTTAAAAATATCCATAAAACGGGAAAAATAAAGTATTATTTGAAAAAAAACTTAGCAAGCCACATTATAGGTAAAAAAAAAAAGATTTTAGATTTATAAGTAAACCAAAGGACAGATACACATGACCCTCAGGTTAGCAACACTTGTGACTCTCTCCTCACTCAGACTCTGATGAGCGGCTGTGAGTGGGAAATCAAGCAGTGACATTCTAGTCCTGAGGCAAGGCCCTGCAGGGGGCCTACCACATCTCATTTTTATGTCACAGACCAGGATTCTGAGAGTATCTATGACGGGGACCATGAGTAAACTTCCTCCTTCATTTGTGGAAGAGCAGGGGAAAGACTGGAAACTACGTACCTTAGCCCTATGACAGTGAATTAGAAAGCTAAGACTGGAAAAGAAGATGGAGCCTACTCAAGGCGACTAGACAGAGGTTACAAATGCCTCCTAGTTCCCTGTTCATAGCTGAAAACAGCTATTATCTCTTAAAATGGGGCTCTAGTACGGAGAATATCTCATCCACATGGCCCATTGTCACTGTCTTGGGCTTCATGGCTGACGAAAAGCTTGGGCAATACTGACTCATACAGTAGGTGAGGGTTCTGGTACCTGAGAAGGCATACATCAGGTAGAGTTCAGATTTCTAGACTCAGATCTGAAAGTTACCAAGGGTAACTGCTGGCTATCTATACAGAACAGAATCAGTTTCATAAAAGCTCCTGTGGCTCTCTTAGGATACTACAGCTCATTGAAGTAGAATTAAAATTTGAATCAGGTATTTGTTGAATGACAGAATGAGTGCATAGAGCATGTACATCAGTATATGGAGAAGGAAAACAGCAAATATTATTTACAAAAGAAAAAAAATGAAAGAAGACAGCCAGAGCAGTAGGATGGGTATGCTCAGTAGTACCTTGCTGAGAAGGTAAGATCTGAACAGACCTTTGTGCCTGAAGAGCTCTGAGGCTGGCTGTGGGGCAACAGCACCCTTTAGAAATTTTACTCAGATGACCAAGATGACTGAGGATGCCAGCCATTGCTCAAGGTGTTACTAGGTAGCTAGACACAGCTGAGGATTTGAAGCTGTCAAGACCCGCTCAGGCCTCGTGCCTCTTCCCCTCCCCTGATTCCATCCAGGGGAGACAGAAGAATAGAGGGTACCACTGTTCTTAGTCCCACCGGTTTCACTGCTTAGTTTTGAAGTGGTTAGAATATTGCATAATTCACTGATTACATAATTCATTTATTAATTTGCATATTGTTTGTCTCTTCTCTACTCTTAATAAAATAAAAGCTTCATGAAGGCAGGTACCTTTGATTTGTTTACTGATGAATTTTTAACTTCTAGAAGAGATATTCAACAGGTATGAAATACAACAGGTATTCAATACATACATGTTAAAATCTTTACAAAGTGATGACACTTCCAGAATGTTTTCAAGATTCTGCACTGTCCTTGAGGATTCCATAACAAAGGATAAGCCATGTCTTGTATGTCTTCCTGTAGTCTTTCTAGACAAACATCCCCAATGAGAGGCTAAAGCCATCCCCACCAGTTTACACAGGAGGGTAAAAGGCGTTCTCTTCGTGTCATCCTAAGAATTTACAGGCTGTGGAGGAGCAAGTCTCAGGGATTCAACACGGGGTGGGGCTGTGGGGACTCCTGGGAAAGGAGCCACAAGCTGAGAAAATCCTACCAAGCTTACATACACAGCTGAGACTTCGCCACAGTATCTGCCAGAGTGCGAGGACTGGTTGCCCTGTTGGACACGAAGGGAAGGAAGTGTGGACACATCAGAGTGGGAAAATGAGGACTGCACTCCAGGGGGTGTTGCCGCTTTTTAGCCGTATTACATTCACCAAGTCACCTAAACTTTCCAGGTCTCTTCAGTTGCTTCTCAAGTGAAATATGAATGAGGAAAACTGTCCTTCCTAACTAAAAAGGCTGATTGAAAAAACAAGTTGGAACTTCAGGTAAATGAAGTATCCAGCCATAAGCCAATGGAGAAGGAGAGCTACTGGAAAAGAACAAGACAATTCCCCTGACTCCAGAGGCGCGGAACCATTAGGATCTTGGTGACCTAAGCAACACACTGGGCGAGAGAATGAAGAAGAGGTTTGTATTCTCAGGAGAGTGACCCGTAGAGCAGTAGTCCACAGCCCTCATTTAACGCTGGCAGGTTGTGTCTTGGATGAAGAACCGGGGAAACGTCACAAGAGTCGGAGAAGGAGTGAAGCCTTCCTTGGTGTCATTAAAGAGGAGCTGAGACTTGGAGAAGAGGGAGGAATGAATAAGACGAGATGGAAGATGGAGCTTATAAAGCAGGAAGGACAGAAGGTGCGTAAGATGACAGCAGTACACAAGGCCTTGCTTGGGAAAGGCAGTTAGCCTAGGACAGCCAGATAGGATCAAGTCACTTACCTTTCATAAGATAATTCTGAAATAGCCAGAAGCATGTGAGAGAAGGCCTGATTGCCAGGCTGAGGACATGGGTTTCATTTAGCAAATGAATGAGCAAGAGGGCTAGTTCTGCAGTAAAGAACTCAGTAAGTTTTTGATAATCTTCTGATGTCTCTGAGTAGGGCCCTTTAGAAGGGAGAGTGTCACATCTCAGGCCAAAGGATGAAGACATGGAATTCACTCTCAGAGACAATGAAATCCATAGGTGTCTGCATGAATTCACACCCTGAAGGAGGGAGTAAGTTGGCCTTGCAACCAGGAGAAGAGGTTCCCTTCCAATTTTATCAGGGGGAAAAAAAGGCACAATGAGGGGTAAGGACGCTTAGGGCAGTAAGCCTTACTAGGTGACCATTGACATGACCATTTTATGAAGAGCATGAGGTATTGAAAGCAACCTGTAGAGACTTCTTGAATATAAAAGCTGATGGCATTGCCACAGCAGCCAGCAGTAAAGAACACTTCTACTCCATTTTTAGGTCCTTTCTCTGCCTTTTACTCAGTTCCGGGACTCTCACAATGTCATACAACCATTGAGAAGATGCAATCCATTTAGAGCCTAGATTCTCAGGGCACTGATGACTTGTCGAGTACTAGTCTGGGTTAGAGAGCCAGAGGTAGATCAAGGTATGATTTTTCAAGTGACCTTGAGAGAATACATATCCTCATGAGTTCATATTTTCTGCCCATGTATTAGTACAGTATACGTTGAGGTTCCTCACTTCTCTATTAATTAAGAATTTAATTTCGGTATCTATTGTTCCATCTGTGAGGCTTTACAGACCGTTGAGGGATTGTCATTCTCAAAGTCCCAATCAATCCAATGTCCACACCCCAGGCATTTCCGCTAGCCTAGTCTCAAACCCTGGGCCACCATCCCAACTGCCATAGCCAGATCCAGCCAGGCACCAGATCAGGACACCCCCTGTGCCCAAGAGTCCCCTGAAATTATACAAATTAACTAATCCTACTCCTGCTTACGCTGCTTCACTCCTCCAAGGGGAATGCTGGTAATAACTGGCCCACAGTAGACACTTGTCCTCGTGCCTCCTGACTGACTTCTGTCTTATCGTTGTGCCCTCAGTCCCAGAGGTGATGTCTTTCCTTTTAGGGACTGTAAGTAACAAATTATATTTTCAATGGCTATCGACTTGTGTTGGCTTGAGCACACCTAAAATTCATTGTGAATACGTTCTATTTTAGTTTAAACCCTTTATTTATGCTTTCCTGCACATTTTTTTTAGGCCAGAGCAATCTTAAGTGCTTTAGAATCAATAATCCATTTCATCATCACTACTTCCCACTACAGTGGGTACTAATTACATTCCTACTTTAGAAACAGGGTGATCTAGGTTCAACACGGATCTTTAAAGGCACATAGCTCAAAAGTACCGAGCCTCTTTTCAGAAGATAGCCAGATCTGAACTAAGAATGAAGGAGAAAATTATCAATATTTGAGCTCTCTTAGTTCTCATGTGATAAGCATGAGGTTACCTCACTGCCCTTTTTTACTTTGTATGTGTCCCTGGGTATTATGGTTTTTTTGAATGAGTAAATAAAGGTTAAGTCTGTTCACACTAGGCAATATGATTCAGCCATCACAATAACATGCTTCAGAGTGAATGAAACTTGAAAACACTGTGCTAAACGAAGAAACCAGGGCACAGAAGGCCAAGGCATGTATACTCTGTTTATATGAAATGTGCTGTGGAGGCAAAGCCACAGAGACAGAAATAGATTGGTGGCTGCTGGTACTGGGAAGCAGGGGTGAGGGGACATTCGACATGACTGAATGGATCTGAGATTATTTTTAGGGGATGAGTGATGCAAATGCTCTGAGATCAGATAGTGGTGTTGTTTGCACTTGATATTGAATATATTATAGACTCTTAAAAAGTGCACTTTTAAAAGATTTATTTTATGATATGCAAATTTTAAAATATCATTTATAGAATACTAATAAATTAAATATTTTAAATCAAGTGGAGATATTATCCCATTTTAATAACATAAATTATTATTTCAGAGAAAAACTCTGAAAGATTTGCATCTCACTAGTATCCCACTAGCTTTTTCTTAGCTGTAATATTATGGTTTTACTTATTTGAGTTTTCACTTCTATTCATTCACACAATCATTTGACAAATATTTCTGAGGGCTTACTGCATGGAGAACACTGCCCAGCACTGTGTGCAGGATGTGAATGTCAGAATAATCCGATGAGAACCTCACAAGACGGGAATTCGAGTCCTTCATTGGTGTTTGGACCAGAGCTGCTCTTTGATCTACAACACTGCTTTGGACTTTGAGTGAGAAATAAACGACTTGTATTTGAGCCATCACACAACTTGTATAGCTGACTCTGCCTAAAAAGATGAGGCTGGAAGGGAGGGAGGGGAAAAAATAAAGACGAAGCTGCTTCCAATTACTTGGCACACCACACATACACATACGTGTCTTCACAAAGTTAATAGGTAACAAGCACATGTCTGTTGACCACCCGCCTTTTCCCTAGCCAACTGGCTTGACCAGCCGGTTTGCATTCAACCCTGGCTCTCAGCCAATGACGATTACACAGTGTTTTTCTTAGCAAAACATAACAAGAAGTGAATTATTTTCCAAGTCCACTATTTAATCCCATGCCCACTGTGACTCCAGCCAATTCTGCAAACACGGGCAGCCACTCCTCACCAGCCCTTGGCTGCAGCTGTGGAGCCGTGTCCTGCCTCATGATGACTCTGCAGAAGTGATGTGGAGCCAAAGTCTCCCAAGCCTCACATGCGTTCTAATGTCTGACTAATTAGTGACTCTAATGTCCCTGAGTCATGTTAGGTGTAGGGAAGATATTTCTGTCAGTTACACTTGATTGCGAGTATTGTTTTTCCCGTGGGAAACTCCCTGAATTTTTACATGTGCATTTGATTTGCAAAGCAAAATTATAGGTACTGGCCTTAAATCCTAAGAAGGGGAGGTGCCTCTGCAGGCTCCAGCTTAATTCCACAAAATGTACTCATATCATTAATCACTTGATAGATACACAAAGCGCACATATTAGAAAAGCCATTAGATGATAGCAAGCCCACCTACTGGGTCCTTCACTCAGCTTGGTCTATTAGACATGAGATCAGTGGTAGACTGTAGTATAGGTCTCTGTACAGGAAGTCTAGAAGTCTGTGAATCTCCTGGGTGGAATTTGGTATTCTTTGTGTAAGAAGAGGGGGAGATGAGGGAATTTCTGGGTGACATGCTTTCTCATACACCATTTGCTGTGGCTTACCACCATTTAATCACAAAATCCCAAGTTCTATGGCATTTTCCAATGCACTTAGGCATGCCCGGTCAGTTTGGCCTTCAGGTGGCACCACCCTTGACAATGACCCTGAGAACCTCTTTCACTAATTTTTGTGGCCAAAGATGATTGCTTCAAAGTAGCTTAGGTAATCTTTATTTTGCTCTTAAAATTCCTCAGCAGGCTTCAAATACAGCTGTGGTTTCCGGCCCTTGCTTCTCATTGCAATGTTCCCTGCTCATTTCTAAACAAATACCACCATTTTTCAGAATCTTGCTTTCTCTGCTTTAAAAAAAAATTGTTGATACCGTATCAGTATACCAATCTATTATTAGCAGTTTTAAACTAAATTAACTCTTTCACACACTCATTCAAAAAGAAATTTTTTCCTTAAATAAAAGACCTGCAAAAAATTAAAGATAGTCATAAAAAAATGTATCTCTGTATTTTTGAAAGTTAATGTAATGTTAAAATACAAAGTAAATAAGAAATTATAAGTAAAAATCAAAAGTGTATACCTGAAAACTAGGAAAATAAATTAGTCATAAAAGTCATAAAGTAAATTAGTCATAAAAATGTATCTCTGTATTTTTGAAAGTTAAAGTAATGTTAAAATACAAAGTAAATAAGAAATTATAAGTAAAAATCAAAAAGTGTATACCTGAAAACTAGGAAAGTAAATTATTGCTGGTTGGTGGCCATTCAGTTACATAATGCCAGTGACAAGGTGATGAGCAGTGCCTTTGTCAAAGGTCAGCATCAGAGCAGTTGTTTCCCTCAGCACTGGGGGGCTTTGCCTTGCTGGCTGTCAGACCATTGGGCAGAAGCTGCATTACATGTATCTATTCCCATTAGATGTGTGCCACGTTTTAAACAGGACTTCCTAGTTACTGAGGTCATCACAATTTTATGACTGAGTCAAATTGAGGGAGAGTTTGGCCTGTAGGTGAGGCCCAGGGAAGAAAGCTGCCCTCCCGGTGGACAGAAGTGGTCATCCGGAAGGGCTCAGGGCACTTCTTTTCAAGCCATCTTCATCGTAGTCATAAAGGGACCACTAAGGAGAAATGTGTTACTAAAAGTGGGGTCATTTTCACTCATGTAAAGAACTGGCGTGTTGTTCAGATCAGCACAGTGGCTGTCCTCCAGGGGTCATTGAAAAATCCAGGTTGGGATTGGCCAAATTTGTGTAAGTCATACATAGGAAAGGTATTGGTCTTTTTGGGGCACACAGTCTCATAGCAACTACCCGACTCTGCTGTTTTAATGAAAGCAGCTACAGGTGAAATGTGAGCATGGCTACGTTTCAATAAAAATTTGATTTTTATAAATAAGCTGTAGGCAAAATTTGGGCTTTAGGTTGTGGTTTGATGACTCCAGTCCAGGTTCTGACACCTTGTGGTTTCCAGGGTTGTCAGGTATGGTGAATCAAGTGAGCAGGAAGAGGGAGAATGGTGGTCATGGTGGCACTCAGGGTCTAGCTTGGATAAAATTCTACTCATTTCTACTGACATTTTTTTTTGGAGGGAATTAAGTTATATGATCACTCTAATCAACAGGAGGACTGAAAAATGTAGTCAGTCTGTGTGCCAAAGAAAGTGAGATGGATTTTAATGAACTGCCAGAAATCGCTGTCACAAACAGTATCTAGGTTTTTTTCCCTAACATATGGCAAAATAAACAACCCTTGTAAAAACAGTTTAAGCTTACTGTGTATCATCTAAAAAGATGCTTCATAGCTCCAGGAATAATTGCACCACACTTTGATAAACACTGACCTTTTGTGTTTCCTTGGTTCAAATCACAAGAATCTGATTGTAAAAGCAAAGAGGTTTTTGTTCAGTCACTTTGTCAAAAAAAGAAGATGGCCTGTAACCCCAGCACTCGGGGGCCTGAGGCAGGAGGATGACCTTGAGTCCAAGGCCAGCCTGGGCTCCATAGTGAGTTCAGGACCAGCCTGGGCTGCAGAGTGAGTCTGTCTCCAAAAGAGAAACAAAGAAAGAAAGAAAGAAAGAAAGAAAGAAAGAAAGAAAGAAAGAAAGAAAGAAAGAAAGAAAGAAAGAAAGAAAGAGAGAAAGAAAAGGAAAAGAAAAAAGAAAGAAAGAAAAACAGAAAGAAAAGAAAAGAAAAGAAAAGAAAAGGAAGTTAGATGATTAAACAAAGTATATATATAACTAGGCCCCAAGAGAGTTAAAGTTGAATTATTATGTGAAAAGGGTTCAGCAAAATTCAAATTGTAAATTATAAACATCTAGGCAAATAGAGCTGCCACAATATAGAAAAACATTTTATCTGTTTTCTTGACCTGAGAAGCATCAGTATATGTGAATACCCAGACTGTCCGTGACATTTCCTGATAGTACTGAGTGTTAGGAAATGGGCAGAACCTGGGAGAGCAAAGAGAAGACTTTGGCGGTAGAACAATGCAGGCTTAGGCACTTGGTGGGGAGACCAGTTGGACTGGTGTGGTAAGGAAAGAAGAGAGAGCCAGAACACTATGCTATAAGTGGCTATAAAAGGACTTCATCCTTGCATGATAGGGAACCATTACAAGGATTTATAATTCAGGGAACTACAAGACCAGAAGGACACTTCCCAAGGTAGAATCTGGCAGAAGCAGGCAAGCCCTTTGCAGTAACCAGCAGGATTACTCTAGAAATCCTCCTAAGCATTCCTGGGAAGGGTAGATGAGCTCTTTTCTGCAAACACGGCTAAGACTTTAAGCAAACCTGTCCTTTTGAACTTGCACAAGACTCAGCAAAAATGAATGGCACACTTCTCCGAAAAGCTAGACTGCACAAAAACTGATCCTAATCCTAGGATCTGTCCCTACTGACTCTGTTTTCACATTGGAAGGTCATAGAGATGATGGAATCTTTAGAATACTTCCTAGGTGGTTCAGAGCTGGGGGAGAGTTGTGGCCGTTCAAACCAAATTCATTGTTCTCTCCCATTTCTCCCATGCAGGCTAGAAGCACAATGGGCTTTGTACTGAGTGGCTGGGCGAGGGAGAAACTAAAGGATCCCATGGATCTTCAAACTACCAACTCATCTATTAAAAAAATATATTTTTTGAGAAGTGGTTCTCACTGTGGGAACCACACTGGCTTTCACTTCCTGGGTTCATGTGATTCCCATGGCTCAGGCTACCATGTATCTGGGACTACAGGCATGAAACACTAGACCCACAAAAAAAAAAAAATGTCATTTAAAACAGACCCAAGCATGTGTACCAAGGTGTGCAAACCCAAACCAGAGATCCAAACTGCACCTATTGAGGTGGCATGAATTCTTGCTACTACTATGTTAGGAATAGAACCAACTATGGCAAGAGTATGGAAAAACTTAAGCTTTATTGGGGGCTATGTAATTTTACTTTTAATAAAATATTTTGTGCTGTTTTATTGTGCTTTAAATATGTAATAAGATAATAGATATACATTTAGAGTTAATATTAATTAAGTTAAAGTTTTCTCCAAATTGTTTTAAAGTTCTATTTGGTTGTATAAATCACTATTTCATCATTTTGTATATAACATGTCTGAAAAAAATAAGTGCCTTGGTTTAATACATTGTAGTCAAAACGATTTCAGTATCTCATAAAAGTAAAATTTTCATCTTACAACTATTTGACAAGTAAAGGACAATAGCGATAATCATTCTTATTGGCAAAATAGACATTAATATTCTTGTTTACTGGATTAAAAAGCTTACAATTCTGTTGAATACTCAAAATTCTAAAGACAGAATTAGGCTGTAATTGTTCATCTTCAGGAAATATCAGTGTTGACTATGCCTTATAGTACTCCCTGCTCATACTAAATTTTTTTGAATGGAGCAAAGCCAAAAGTGACTAGCTAGAAGAAGAGGAGATATTTAAAAGGATATGGATGTGAGGCTATTTTTAGTAAAAGAAATGAAGTAGTTGGAAGAACTACTTCAATAAGTAGATAAGAAACGATTTTTGCAGTGAAAGTTTCAAATTATGTGTTGAAAGTGTGTGAAGGATGAAATATATGGAAGTCTGTATGTGTGATTATTCTATTGTTTTGCTTTCTTAGTTTTGTGACCTTTAAGCTATTCTTTTAAATTTCTTTGCTGATAGCATGGAGCTAAGGGCTATAAAACTGACTTTCAATCCTCAGTCAATAATTACAAAAAGTAACTATTATTAATTTGAAAAATCTCTTCAAAACATTTTATACACAAAATATTAAAAATACTACAAAATTATATATTACCCCAAAGGTCAAGCTATAGTAGAAAGAATAAATGAAATTATAAATGCTCAACTTTTTGAATAAAGAAGGGGGAATATAGAAGACAGTCTTCTCCCATAAGAATAATTATTTAAGGCCTCATTCACCTAAATTATTTTAAAATTACAGTTCACTAGGTTTAACTACAATAAAACATCATTTGATTTCCACTTGAGATGTTGCCACCTGTTACAAGGACCCTGGGGATTGAGGCTTACCAAATTACTAAATATAGGGAAGAAAATATGTATCTATCCTCTCTCCCTCAGGTCCTCTTTGGAGAACCGGAACATCACCTGGACTGACATGGGAAGATGTAAAGAAGCACATGGGGTGTGTGGTTTAGATCTAGAGTATCCCCCAAAAGCCTCATATACCTATAGATATTGTCTACTTTTAAGACGTGTGTCCTGTCTGGAAGGGGTAGATGTTGGGGGGGTTAACCTGCCTGTCCTTTCAGACTTGATTCTGTTCTGTCATGCCCTAAGGAGCTCCAGGCCCAGCCTCAACATGTGGTTCTACCATTTTCCAGATACCCACCTGTGAATGGACTGTGACCTTCTGAAACTGTGGGCTAAAATAAATCTTTTCTCCCTACAGTTGTGGATGTCCCAGCAACAAAAAAGTGACTGCCCAAGCTGAAAACAACTTGGGATCTACCAAAACTTAAAAACTACTTCCTCACAATGCTTGCTCAATTACCTATAAATCTTAAAAGGTTATATAGGTAAGCACTTTCCTTTTCTGCTTTATCCTTATACGTGACATTCCCTCTGGAATGACACTTTTAGATTGAGCAAATGTTTTATTGTCCCCAACCTAATACTGCCACTTGCTGGCATGCTTGGCTCAAATTAGGAGAGGACCCTCATGTGAACTGCGTTATTTGTCAAACACTCCCAAACAACATTTTTTATAATAATATTACCCTAGAGAACTGGGTCCTATAGTTCTCCGAGTCCTCGGATTAAGTGTTTTCCCCAAACAAACCTATCTTAGTACATTATTCGTTGCTGGGACAAAATATCCAATATCTACAATTTAACAGAAATAATATTTATTTAGCTCACAGTTTCAGAAGGTCTCGCACAGTCTATTGATGGGCAGCCTGCAATGGCAGAGGCTGGGGAGCTGCTCACGAGCTGCTAGTGCCCTCATGGTATTGCAGACAGAATCCAAACCCAGGAGTGAGTGGATGTCTGGAGACTCCAGCAGGGCTAGAACTGTCCCAGGAAGGAAGTGTAATAAAGTTTCTCCTTCCTTCCTTAGTTCAAGCAGCCAGTGAGCCTCCATACCCAGGATGGGTGTCCCTGTCTCACTTCTTGGGCAGCAAGTCAATAACAAATGCCTGAAAGCTTTGCCCTGGGTACTCCCGCCCCCAGGACCAACAAGTTGACACAATCTTTCTAGGTCCAACCCCAAACATCTGGCCCTTCCAGCCAGGCCCTACCTCCCAATAACACACAGTTGCAGTTATCCCACTCTCCAAATACATGAGGCTTGTGGGGTCATTCCAGATCCAAACCATAGCAAAACCTTTCCTAGTAGTTACTCTGATACATCTTCCACTTGGAAGCCAGGATCAGCTGGGCCCACCCTTTCTTATCAGTGTAAACAATATACATCTTTAAATATCTCTGTTTGGAGCACAGCCTTTCTATTACCTTTCCATATAGTAAAAATGGAAAATTTATTAATAAGAATGACATTATTTGGACTTCACACGACATTCAAGTGGAAATTATGATTTTGTTTTGACTTCTATTCTTTTTATGACTTCTTTTCTAAAGCCTTTCTTTCTCAAGTCTGGAACCAATGGTTACAATAGTTCTCTGCCAGGACAAAACATGCGGATTATACCTTAGATTACTCATTTTAATATTACTCATTTTCTATTTCTTCTATTTTTATTTTAAAACAAAAGGCAGAAGACTTGACTTCTTGCGTATCTAACTAAAATTGTATAGGAGTTGCTACTTTAGAACAAATTGCCTTTGCCCTAAAGCTGGTGAGACAAGAAGACTTAGGTATCTTAACTGCTTTTGCAATTTCTGCCACTGTGATGGCCACCCCTGAAGCCCTTACGGCTGTGGATCCAACCCACTTTATTCAGACTGTTCATCACATAAATGACTACCTCCAAAATGCTACTTGTGGGCTGAAGGACTAGCTCAGTGGTTAAAAGCACTTTCCTAGAAAGCTCAAGGCTCTGAATTTGATTCCCAGCACCACATAAGCCAGTCATGGTGGCACACATCTGTAATCCCAGCACTTAGGAGACTGAGGCAGGAGAATTGCCATGAGTTTGAGACCAGCCTGAACTGGGCTAGTGATTTCAGGATCAGCATGGACTACAGAACAAGAGCCTATCTCAAAAGAAAGAAAGTATATTTAAAACTCACTTCTCAAACTACTACAAATTAAGGCTTCTTCTGTTGCAGAAATCAGGCAGTCTAGAAGCCAGGCACTATGCTCAGAATATTGGAGAACTCCATTTCATTCACATCAGCAAGCTCAGGGGAGGCCCCATCCAAATAAATTGGAGATGTACCTTTTCCCAATTTTTTATCTAGACCACGTTTTTAAGCTGGTAGAGGTGTACCCACTTTCCTAAAGAGGTGGGAGTCTTTTCTAGGGTTTTTCAGGTGATGTGGCCAAGAACTTTTCCCAGGGCCTGGAGGTGTTGGGACACCTCCAGGTTAGTGAGCTATGCCTTCAGCTTTCCTATGACTGGAGGGAGGACCTTCCATATAAAATCTCGAAAGGGAAACAGTCTGGATAACTTGGAGTACAACAGGTTCAAAGTGATGTTAATGCCAACGTATCTTCCAAGGTCACCAGTTTCCTGGCGGAGCTTGGCTAGAGTGGTCTTGAAGGTCCTGTTCGTATTTCTCCAAACTCTGCATCCTATAAGCAATTTGAAGTTTCTATTTCATTCCCAAAGCCTTGGGCAAGGTCTGGATTATCCCCAGTACAAATTCAGGTCCATCGTCACTTGAAGGTGAAGGACAGTCCATATCCAGGAACTACTTCTGTCAGCAAAACTTTAACCACCTCTTGTGCCTGCTCAGCGCATGTGCGGAAATCTTCAGCCCACCCTGAGTAGGGGCAGGTTAATACAAGCAGGCACTTGTAGCCTTTTAGTGGCTTAACCTTAGTGAAATCTACTTCCATATCTTCAAAAGGGGTCGTATCTGTTATTTGAACCCTAAAACTGGGCCTGGGTCCTTTGTTGGTGTTATTTCATGTACAAGTCATATCTGGCACTGATATGGGCACACGGGGTGGGGAGTTTGAGTATGAATTAACAGTGTTTTGACAGGTTTCCCAGGCAAGTGATTTCATGGAGTTGGGCCACCAACTGAGTTGCCACTGTGCCAGAAATGAAAAGTCTTTGGTTTGGCAGCTTTTGCTGTCCTTTTTCCTTTTCAATCCACCTTCACCTAGGGTCCACTGGTCTTCTTTTTTTTGGTATATCTCAGGGAAGGAGATAATCCTGGTGCTGTGAAGATCTGAGAAATTGGTTCAGGGATCATTGCAGAGCTGGGCTTGTTAGTGGCTTCCTTGACCACCTGATTGGTGAGCATGTTTTCTTTGCTGATAGCATCAACTCTGTTCAGTGGCTTCTGCAATAGATAGCTGCTACCTGGGAGGGCTTCCAAACCCCTTGTAGCCATTGCAAAATCTCTTCCTTACAACAGATTCTTACCTGAAGCACAAGCGAATCGGGCTGTACAGACACTCGCACATTCCTTTGGAGTTTATCACCTTGCCAGCCCACGTCTGGAAAGCCCCTGAACGATGGTCTTCTTCAGAAAGACCTGTAGTAAGTGATCAGATGCTTCCTCCATTCAGAGACAAAGCCCAGTTGGGTTTGGGGTCTTACGTCCTTCCCTTTTTCCACAGCCTTCCTGGTGCGTTAATCTGTCTAGTTGGGCCTCAGCCACCTGGAGAACTGTGAGCCGTGCGGTGGGGCACCCAGCAAACCAACACGGGGTGCACCTTCTCGTTCAACTCAGAGCCCCTCCACTCTGGTCTGGCCAAGCTACTGCCTCAGATGCTCAAGGGGCTAGAGTGATTGAGATCTTCCACTGGTCTTGAGAAACGCTGCCGTGCCATTTCTGACTTTATCACTGGTGGGTTTACATTTGGCACGCAAGGGAAAAGCAAGTCATGACCAGAAAGCATGTTTACAGAAATAGAAATGATAAGGCCAGGGAAATTGTTGTGACATGTCCATTTCTGAAGATAAGGCAGATGGGGGCTTTGGCTGATGCAAGAAGCAAACAGAATTACAGGAACGGGAAGCTTATATTACACTTCATTTTAGGCCTAGAGTCTTGCTATAAACTTTGGGTTCTTTTCCCTATTACTTCAAAGATCAAGTGCCCAGAAAGCTGCTGGTAAGGAGAACACTGACAAGCATTGTAAACTTGCAGGAAATGTAGCTGCAGTGCTGAATTTCATTCTATGTGAATAACACCCGTTCATTTCAACAGCTCTACTTCCTGGGATCTAGTACAAGGGCCCCTCCATGAAGACTTTCATTCTATTTTAGGAAAAGATATTGTGGATCTATGACCAAACTTTAATAAAATAAAATGGCTCACCTCCAGAGGCTCAGGATGAAGCTCTTAATCATCTTGACGATGTAACTCATTAATACTAAAAATTGATTTACAGGACTTACCCGGCACATTTAAACCACCGCAGCTGTTGGAATTATATTTGGTGTTTTTTTTTCTTTCTTTCTTGGTATCTTAAAAGGTATTTGACATATTTTTAAAAGGATCTTCAAGGCAGAGGATATGGTCATGAGGCTTCTTCGATTCAGATTTCCAGTCACCACTTGGAATCCTCTTTGTTGAGGGGTCAGTCACTCATGGAAAAGCATCTAGCCCACAGCCTTACCCCAATCTGTGTGCCGCTCATGTTTGATACAACCCCAAGGAAATGGTCATAAAGTGACATTGAAAGTTTCTATAATTACCCTACACAAGGGCATGGTTCACACATAACCAGTATTGTGGAACTATGACCCCCAGGGTCTCAGGTAAGCTGAATCCCTACTTCGTATCTGAAGATGTGTGGCTAAGCCTTTGGGCACAGAAGAATACACACATATGAATTTGGCGGGGTTTTTTTTTTATATATGTGCCTTGTCACTTTATGCCTATTCCTTTGACTCTGCCTTAAAACAAAAAAAGTGGAGAATCGTGGAGACCCTCCTAATAATCCAGGAATGTGAAGGTGCTCTCAATAACCCATTAGTTGAATTTGAGGCTTTCTGCTTCACAGACTGAAAAGTGCTTGCTGTGAGAGCAAGTGCCTGCCTACTCTCGGTTTACCGCTACAGAGATTAAGTGATGTTTACGCATAATCTAAACTATAGTAAAGGTGCTTGTTTCAAGGAGAGTACTATGTGCTGTGGTGGTGACCGATGAGCATTTTTTTTTCCTCAAGACTTTCCTCTTTTTGGAATTTGCCTCATGCATACCTTTGCCTGAAGCTTTGCCCCACCCCATCTGCTAGAATCTCCCTGATTGGTAAGACCATGCCCTGCCTGGTGATTGTCCCAGCCATATGTCCCATGAGTTTATGATTCATTGTAAGCATTTTCCCCTAGCTGTACTTGTTGAGAACAGAATTTTGCTAATGGTACATGACCATATTTTCCTCCTTCTTTAGTGGAGGACGCCATGCAGAGACTCATTTGATGGCCCACAAATCACTCATGCTTTAATCCAGGTGGTTCACAATTCCCAATCTAGGCATGGTGCACACACCTTACTCCAGGCATGGCTTCTGATTGCCTCACGTTGACATAATTTCTCCAACAGTCGCAATGTTTATCATGTCTTCTCAGGGAGGTGCTGCTTTTGTTATTCCATTATTTTTCTCTTTTTTTACTCATTTTTTTCATTTATCTAATATTAATATAGCCAACCCAGTCTTCTTTTTTGGTATCTATGTGGTGTATCATTTCCTTTCTACAGTTAAGCTATTTACGTCCTTATACTTATAATGTATTTTTACCCCAAGTTTGCTTTGCAAGTCAAGACTGATGATATCTCCTCTTCCTCCAAGAAAATGTGAAACGTTTTATTCCACATGTTGTTAAGGTCTTTGGGTGGTAGTGATGGTGGATGGAGCGGTTAGCTCAGGCCTCACAAGCAGGTCTCACATGGGTTGAAAGGGCAAGAAAAAGACTGGCTCGGGTGTATCTTTAGTTAAGAGAGGAGTTATGGTGGATTTTGCAAGGTTTGGGTTTTCCACTCTCCCCAAAGAGGAAACAAAGCCTTTCTTAGCAGTTATCAGCTCCTCCACATAGAGAGTAGGAGGGAATAAGAGATGGGGAGGCTAGAAAGCTTTCAGCAGTCAAATGATGAAAACATGGGTCTAACTGCCCATACTACAGCATATATTTGGGGTGTGCTTCTTAAAATCCAGTCTGACAAAGCTCTTCTATTGACGTGTTTAATAACTTTACTTAATGGATTTATTAACATAATTGCATTAAAACTAATCATTCTAACAGATTTTTCTTTTGTGTATTCTTTGTTTAGTATTTTTTCCTGTTTGTTTGATTTGACATTGAAGTTTTTTTTTCCATTTCATCTCTACTATTTGGTTATTTTGCAGACTCTTAAAGAATCTCTAATAGATGCTCTGGGTGTGTAATATCCATCATTGAATGATCACATTCTATCTTCAAATACACCGATTGAATGAAAATTTTAGCTGTTCAACAGTGAGTTTTAAACTATTATTTTTGGTCTTTTGCAGTGCTTTTTGTCCTAACATGCAAACGCTAACATTTTCACATGCCACCAAATGGTAGATTTCTTGTACTTGGCACCTGGTATCTACTGACTCA
Organism: Ctenodactylus gundi; assembly: GCA_004027205.1. NCBI lineage: Eukaryota > Metazoa > Chordata > Mammalia > Rodentia > Ctenodactylidae > Ctenodactylus > Ctenodactylus gundi. Next base: position 1,002 of record PVKB01003051.1, on the reverse strand, counting down.
CTATAATCACCAAGAAATAATTTCTGTGGTCTTTCTCTACTCTCAAACTTTGGAAACCTTGGCTCCCAGAATCTGTGAGGTGAGGATTTGTCAAATAACCTGCTTCTCCCTGGCAGTCCAAGATGTCTAAGGATTTTAATTCAACGTGTCTTGTTCCAAACTAGGAAAGAAACAGTTTTAAATTTGTCCTTTACCTTTAACTCAATAGTTCTACACCAGGTCCCCAAGAGATTAATATAAGCAACTCTTTCCCAAAACTTTTAGGATTTTGTTTCTTAATGCAAAAAGGTATGGACATCACGCTGTGCCTGCATCCCTGCAGAAATGCTTTCTTTGATCTTACTACTCATCCCCAATCTTTCTCATAGAAAAGGAAATAGGAATCCATGGAAGAGACTGTGAGGGGTGTAAACTTCCCTCAGGTGTGTGGATCCCAATGATTTTGCACATTCATGCGAGTGTACACTTGTCCTTTAGTACTTTTGCAAATTTTAAAAGGAATTCTCCTCAAAACTATGATAACATTATGCACCTGTAAGAAGGTACCAGTGTTAACACCTCAACCTCTCCTCCAATGGGCTTGCCCTCTTTTGTATTTTAGGGCAATCATTTACCAAGCAACCCCTGAAGAGACATCTTCCTCCTATGGTGCCTCTTATATCATCTTTCTTTCTCTGAGAATGATTGATTCAATTCCAGACCAAGATACAAACACTGATTTTATGTCCAAAAGAGTGCTCATTCTTCAAATTAAGCCCACAAGAAAAAACATTTTCTCACCTTGGCCATTGTCATTTCTAACCAACAATTCTCCAGCTTCTTCCATAACGTATTTCCTTGATCTACGAACTCCTTCTGTAGAATTCAACTATGTTGACTACTGAAGGGTCCTGAGGCTGACCGGGCCTCCCATTCAGAGCTCTGTGCGGTCTCCCTGGGGTGACTTCTTTGCTGCATCCTTGGCTAGGAGCTCAGTCCAGAAAGCCACTTCCTTGGCTTTCA